>JABAYD010030141.1:0-16038 GCA_014822095.1 Diplotaxis tenuifolia | reverse complement strand
TCAGCAAGGTCAGCATAAAACTCAAAACATCCAGCAGCATCCTCCTGCAGCCACATCAAACAAAACCAACATTACCATCGAAGAAAAATCCAGACTTTAACCCCAAAAAAAAATGAGAGCAAAAAGAGTATACCATATCCCACACTGTTTCATCCAATGGTTTACCACTGTCAAGCGACTCAAGAGTCGCCAGATGCGTCTTCCTTTCAGTCACCTAAACACAACAGAAACGTCACATAAAACAAAAACAGATTAAAGATACTAAGGCTTAAAAACAATCTTAACACCTAATAACAGTCTAACGATTTCTTTGAACACTGATCTGATGATCTGAACACATACCTTAGCAGCAATAGCGCGAAGATACTTAGCACGAAGAGCTCCTGGTGCTTTGGCCCAATCTTTGCCTTTGTTCCTTGAGAAGGCTCTTCGAGCAGCGTTGACTGCAACTTCCACATCCTCTTCTGTAGCCGCAGGGATATCACCTAACTCAAACCAACACAAACATAAGTCGAGATTCAGTTAAGAAGACGGATCTCGATATCGAACTACAAATTGTAACGGATTGTTACCGATGATTTCTTGGGTAGCTGGATTGACGATGGGGATGCGATTCTTCAAGATCGGCTCTCTCCATTCGCCATCGATGAAAAGCTGACGAGTAGGCATGGGAATCGCCATTGCTGTTGTCTGAATCTCTCTCTCTCTCTCTCTCTCTCTCTCTCTCTCGTTCGTTCACTGAAAAGTAGGGGGAGACTCGAAGTTGAAGATCTTTTGTGTATATTTTATTTGCCTATAGGATACGTTTCCTCTCTATGTGGTGCTGGCACATCACTTGCTTCATTTCACTCGAACTTTCTGTTTTTTTTTAATTAGACAGTGACAGAGAGCATCAACAACAACCACTGCATGTTGAAAGTTAAATTAGAATTACGCAAAAAAAAAAAACTCAATTTTGCACAAATTACCAAAAAAACTTAAACTTTTAGATTGATTTAAAAAATACCAAATTTTTATCGATGTGTATAAAAAACACCAAATTTTTGGTTGACTTGCCAATTTAGCACGCCGTCGATAAATTTAACAGAAAAAATAAAAATTTAGTATTTTCATAGCACATCAATGAAAATTTGATGCTTTCCTGCTCACTCCAAAAAATTCATTTTTCTTTTGAAAATTCGTGTAGGTTATTTTTGGTCGAATTCTCAAAGTAAATTTTGGTACTTGCCATTTAAAATGTTTTTCTTCTTTTTTTCCTACTAAGTAACATGTCTTTTACATTTGTTTTTTTATACCATCATCTGAGTTTTTTATTTGCGCATGTTGTCGTTAAATTGTTGATGCTCTGTCACTTTTTTTTTGGGGCACAATGATAAGTTATTACTACCTTAATTCAGTTTGTTACGAAGTCTCCATTTGGATTTTGTTTGTTGCTGATTGACTGATTGTTTAGCTGTCTGTAGTCATACTACCGATTATTTTAGAATGCATATCTATTCCGCTTAGTGTCCAAATCTCACATCAAAAACGAGAGAGCTTCGGAGGTTTCCTAAATGATTTGATCAATAAATGACTAAAGCTTTTTATAAAATGGCTATCGTTTTTAGGAATTTAGGAATGTGGTAGACCTGGGCAAATTATCCGGATCCGAAGATTCGAACCAGTAATTACCCAAAAAATCGGGTCATGGATCGGGTTTGGTTCTAGAAAAATATCCGGTCAGATGAGGTTCCAAAATTGGTCGGGTACCAGATCAGTTCAGAATTATATCTGAAAACTGTACAAGTATCCGAAAGATCCTGATTAAACCTTGGTTAAAATAATATTAGTCATTTAGACCGATTTTATCAGCCTAATCCCACATGAATTCGACTATTTGGCAAACCATAGGTTTATGTTTAAAGCCCAATAGGAAATACATCTAGGCTGGCAAGTATTTATACAACTCTTCAAACCTTCTCCTTGTCATACTTAACCGATGTCGATCTTTGCTATACTATGTGTGTTTTAAGAAAAAAATTAAACATAAAATTAATATGCATCACTAGAGGTTCGAACTATAAACCTCATACTGCACTTACTACATCACGTGACAATTTCGTGACACTACACCAACACATCATAGTGTTTACAGATGTCCTTTAAAATTTATATCTATATGTCTATGTATATAAATTTAAAAATATTGACAATTTCGTGACACTACACCAACGCATCATAGTGTTTACAGATGTACTTTAAAATTTATATCTATATGTCTATATATATATAAATTTAAAAATATTAACCAAATCCGTTAATATCTTTTGTTAACCGGAACCCACAGGTACCAAAACCGTATCTGAACCAGAATTTTAAATTATCCGATCGGTCCAATTTTCACTAATTCCGAAATATCCGAAATCCAAAAAATTCTGATCCAGATCCGAACCGATTATCCGAATGCCCAGGCCTAGAATGTGGTTTGGTTTAACTTTTTTTCCTTTTTTTCATTTGGTTTAACTTTGCTTAGTGGAGTCTTAGGTTTTCTTCTTTCTCGACTCCTAGGACAATGAAACAACATATATGACCTAACCTGTGTTGACTTCTGAGGTTGCATTCTAGTTAGACAGCGGGAATAGCAAAAGAGTAGCCTAGAAGAATGTTGTCCAAATGTTGTGAATGTTTAGAAGAAGTTCTCACTAATTAATATCACCACTTTTCTTCTCCTTTTTGTATTGGATAAGTTTTAGATTCTATATATAGTCTACTTGAAGACATGGTGGATCTAGGCACAATCCACTAAAACATTCTTGTTGACATCCAAATTTTTAAGATTCAAGCCCAAGAACTAGAGTCTGATTGGTGTATAAGTTTTATAGTCTTTGTGATGATGTTAAGTCACAAAAGCCGAAAATTTACATATCACTTTTTTTTTGACTTTAGACATTTCTAAAGTTTTAAAAACCACCTTTAAAAGAATTATCTTTTTGTTCATCATTTTTTAACAGATACATTTTTAGGCTTTAAAGCTTTTCTCTCTTCAGTTTTTTTTTTCAAATGTGGCGATCTTTTGTTTTTGGAAAAAATTGCGCAGTAGCCATATTTTAAATGGAAATTAACAAAAAAACATTGATTTTGATGTTATTAAGTAATTAGCTTTTGTCTCATAGTTTATCCGGTTACACCCTTATTATTATTAAGTATCCGATAAAAGAAAGAAAGAATGTATGAGTGAATAATAATTGTACATGTTATAATTTATGTTAACATAACAGAGAAACAAGTTATATGCATTTTTATTCTATGTGGAAAAATAGTATAGATCACGGAATAAACTGAATCCTATCAACTAAGAACTAAATCCTACATGAGAATGTAAATCCTAATACAATATAAAACCCAAAATTTTCTTAAATAAATCATTAAATGACCCATGTCAATATAAACTCCAACTTTCTTGAAAACTATTTCAAATAAAAGAATGAAAAGTGATCCACGTATTCTTTATCGTACACATATATATGCATCGAGGATTCTATTCCATATCATCGAAATAGTATAGAATTATCTGCTAAATACTAAGCATCCCTACCCATTCCCTAGATACTAAACATTATCTTAATCCCTCTCCAACCCCTTAATACTAAACCCAAAATTCAAATCACTAAAATCTAAACCCAAGTATAGACACTAAACCCAAATAGCATTGAACAAAATACATTGAATAATACATATTGGTGAGCAAAATAGAACACTCTTTATTAATCGATACATGATAAGGTCACTAAATACTTAATTACCACAAACATATTCATTACACATACCCTTCCCTCCAAACCACTAAACCCTAAACTTTAGTCACTAAATTATAAACCCAAATATAAATCATAAACCCAAATAAAATAGAGCAAAATACATATAATAGTATATATTGGTGAGCAAAATAGAACATTTTTATTAATCATCAAATGAAACAATACATGATAGGGTCACTAAACCCAAGCTTCAAACCTCACCTTCCAAATACTAAATCCTAAATTATAATCACTAACTCTAAACCCAAGTAAAAAATTTAAACCCAAATAGAATGGAACAAAATACATAGTATAATACATATTGGTGAACAAAATAATATATTCTTTATTAATCGTCAAATGGAACGATACATGATAAAAAAATTATAGTAACAGACTATTTCGCATTACATAACATGAATAGAAAATTTATTATAAATATTGTTTTATATTTCTATTCCATACACATATAATAGAATAGAACACAATGTTACAAACACTGTTCATTTTCTCCAATTATTCTAGGTATTCACAACAACAAAATAAGTGTAACTCGCAACATCCGTGAGGATAGTACATCTAACCGCCTAGTAAACCAAAGAGATTAGGGCAATTGAAAGAGTTTACAAATCTCGCGGGGATGCCGTTTTTGTCGGCGACTCCATTTATTTCAGATAAGTGAAGCTTTCCGTTAGTAGCCAAGCGAGCCGTTGTGGATGGGTATCTCCTAGGCAAATCTACTCCAGAAAAGATTTTGATGGTTACACAATGGATCAATAATGGGAAAGAAACCACTCCCATTATACGTTATATGATTCTACAAAAGCCACGCTATACATATGTTAAGTAAATAAATTTAGTTTCTTTTTTTGTTTACAGGTTTTACCGGTTGAGGAAGAAGGCATATTAGTATTATTATATAAAAGATGCACGATGTATTGGTGTATTAGGGTAATTGGTTATTTTGCCAATTAAGCTTTTTGTGTGTATATGCAACCAAATTTCTCTTCTGTTTTTGTCATTTGTTCAACATTAAAAGCATAAGAAACCTATTATTATACATAAATTTGTTCAAAACAATATTCTATTGGTAACTAAAAACATTTATGAATTATGGGAAAAAAATCAAATCCTATTTAAAAAACAATCACTACAAGAAAACACATGTTTAACGACAACACATTTCGTAGTTAATTCTTTGTAAAAGAGGCTTTACGAGGAATTAACCACGAAATCTATTTTGTCGTTAAACATTCGTCGTAACGTAATTTTCCTCGCCAAATCCTCGTAAAATTACGAGGCAAGATTTCGTCGTAAAGTAAAGGTAAATATTTTGTCGTAAAAGTTATGTAAAGTTTCCACGTAAAATAGACGCTCATTTTCCTCGTAAATCGCTCGTAAACATTTCCTTGTAAAATCGATGTAACTAATTCTACATAAAAAACTCTTGAAGTTTTCCTCGTAAAGGCGGCGTAAGAATTTTCACGTAAAGTACTCGTAACATTTTTCTCGTAAAGGACACGTAAAATTATTCTTGTAAATCTCTTGTTAATTTTCGAATGTTCCTCGTTAATAGGTCGTAATTTAGCTATGAATTAGCTTCGATTCATTATTTTTCTAAAAAATATAATAAAATTAATTTTTAAATTTATTTCAAAATTATTAAAAACTTAAATACTAAATCAATAGAAAAATATTTTATAAATATTTAAGTTTGAAATTTATAATACAATTTAGAATTAATTTTAAATTCACCATCCTATATAATCAACCAATTCCATAAACCTATCTACAAATTCTCTACACTAACCACCTAATCAACACTAATTATCCTAACTAACCACCTAAGCTAAACTAGAGAGAAAATAGAGAGAAGTAACTTTGCAAGGAGGTGGAAAGAATTTAAAAACGAAATGAAAAGGGAGATGGGTTCAGGTATATATAGGGAATTGCATTTCGCCGTAAATTCCTCTTAAATTTACGAGGAAATAGCAAGCCCCGTGTTTTTATTTTTAAATTTCGTCGTAAATTCCTTGTGGGCTTACGAGGAAATAGCAAGGCTCGTGTTTTTATTTACGAGGAATTAGCAAGGCCCGCATTTTTATTTTACGAGTAGTTTACGACGAAATGCGCTTACATGAAATTAACGAGAAAATAACAAGAAATTTAAATAAATCCCTCAAATCTGAAACCCCAAACCCATCTTCCTTAACTTCCTTTCCATTTCCTTAACTTCCTTTCCATTCCAAACCCCAAACCTTTCTAATCTCTTCTTTCCATTCCAAACACCGATTTCCTTAAAAGACAAAATCAACCATTCTTTTTAGACGTCATTGATTTTAGACGTTATGGATTGAGACAAAAAGTAATGCAATTGGGAAATTGGGGTCACAGTGTATGCGTTAGTTTATTTAATGGTGGTTGGGGTTTGGAATTAGAAGATGGGATTGAGATATAAGTAAAGAAAATTTGGGATTTGGGGTTTAAATTTAGGGATTTACATATTTTCATCGTAATTCACTCGTTAAAAAATACATGCCTTGCTATTTCCTCGTTATTTAACAAGGAAGTTACGACGAAAATGGCTTACATGGAATTAACGAGGAAATTTAAAATTCCTCGTTAATTTCACGTAAGCAAATTTCGTCGTAACTTCCTCGTTAATTAACAAGAAAATAGCAAGACGATTTAATAATTCCTCGTTAATTCCACGTAATAAGATTTCGTCGTAAATATCTAATTAGTTAACGAGGAAATAGCAAGGCCCGTGTTACTTTAACAAGGTAATTACGAGGAATATATGTAAATCCCTCAATTAAAACCCCAAATCCCAAACCTCCTTTACTTATATATCAATCTCTTCTTTGCATTCCAAACCCCAAACGCTTCTTCCTTAACTTCAATCTCTTCTTTCCATTTCAAACCACAATTACCTTAAAAGACAAAATAAATCATACGTCATTGATTTTAGACGTTATGGATTGAGACAAAAAGTAATGTAATTGGGAGGGGGTTATAATGTATGCGTTAATTTTTTTAATCATGAAGATTTAATTATATAATCAGATTTTCTTTTTAAGAGAATTGGGGGTTTGGGGTTTGGAATTAAAAGAAGAGATTAACATATAAGTAAAGAAAGTTTAAGGTTTGGAGTTTTAATTTAGGGATTTACATATTTTTCTCGTAATTCTCTCGTTAAAAAACACAAGCCTTGTTATTCTTTTGTTAATTAACGAGGAAGTTACGACGAAAATGGCTTACATGGAATTAACGAGGAAATTTAAAATTCCTCGTTAATTCCTCGTAAGCAGATTTCGTCGTAACTTCTTCGTTAATTAACAAGGAAATAGCAAGACGATTTAATAATTCCTCGTTAATTCCACGTAAGCAGATTTCGTCGTAAATTTCTCGTTAGTTAACGAGGAAATAGCAAGGCCCGTGTTTCTTTAACAAGGTAATTACGAGGAATATATGTAAATCCCTCAATTAAAACCCCAAGCCCCAAACCTCCTTTACTTATATCTCAATCTCTTCTTTGCATTCCAAACCCCAAACACTTCTTCCTTAACCTCAATCTCTTCTTTCCATTCCAAACCCCAAACCCTAAAATCCCAACTTCCTTAACTTATAATTTCAATATCTTATTTCTATTCTAAACCTCCAAATGCCTTACACAAAATCAAATTATATAAGTAAATTTTCATGATTAAACATTCTAAACACATGCATTAAAATGATGTTCCTTTGGATCTATTTACAGGAAATTTAATAAAAAATTATTACGAATTTACCAGAAAATGTGGTTAGTTAGACGAACAAAAACGTGTTTACAACTAAAAATTTGGTGGACTCGAAATATCGTCGTAAATTACACGTAAAGTATTTCGTCGTAAATATCACGCTAAATTTACGTCAATTTTACGACGAAACCTTTTCTCCTCTTAAATTTTACGACGAAACCTTTTCTCCTCTTAAATTTTACGTTACTTTAAGATGAATTTATGACGAAATCTTTTCGTCGTTACTTTACGAGGAATTTACGACGAAATCTTTTCATCGTTACTTTACGACGAATTTACGTTGAATTGAATTTTTCTCGTTAGATTCTCGTAAAACCAACGTAATTTTACGAGAACATATTTTCCTCGTTAATTTTCGTTGCTAATTATGTGTTTTCTTGTAGTGAATCTCTTTTAGTATAAATACATGAAGAAGATATATTGTCATTAAATCCACAAAACAATAAATAGAAGTTAAATTTTTAATACATTATAATCTTATTTAAAATTTAATAAATAAATAAAGTTATTAATTAAAGTTTTAATTTTTTATTTACAAGAAATAAATGAAATATGTTGTGGATAAATTTTGATTGATTTCTTATTTTAAACTACCCAATATATTTTATGGATTTGCATAAATAAATAAAATAAAATGAAATAAATAAGTTATATATTTTAGAAATGAATTATAAATACATATTTATAACAGTCACAGCTTCTAAGATTTTTATATTTAATTTTTTTTCTAAAGTAACATTTATACATTTCAAACCCACAATCTCTACGGCCATAATTTTAAAGTTGAAACTTAAATCGAAAGTCATTGCCAACCAATGAGAGCCC
This sequence comes from Diplotaxis tenuifolia, assembly GCA_014822095.1. Classification (NCBI taxonomy): domain Eukaryota; kingdom Viridiplantae; phylum Streptophyta; class Magnoliopsida; order Brassicales; family Brassicaceae; genus Diplotaxis; species Diplotaxis tenuifolia. The sequence goes on along the minus strand of JABAYD010030141.1, from coordinate 7,637 downwards.
TAGTCTTGTTTGTTCCTCCCAAGAGCTTCACAAGGGCAGCTGATATATATAGAATAACCATTACAGGGTTACTCATATCATTTGGTTTCTAAATGAAGCTAGCATCAACGATTATAGCATTATGTTTCATATATTCTTATCAATATATTTTTGCTCTCAGTGTAGCTCTTTGCTCATACTTTACCATCCTACAATTAGCCATTTGATTTTTAAACGAAAAGGTTAAAGAAAACAACGTGTCTAAAGACAAATAGAGATAATACGTTATCAGATAATCCGAAGAGTAATTGCACCCGTAATACATAAGAGAAAGATTATTTAGCCATGAGATTGTACTACTGTTTGGCCACTGTGTACTTTTTCAACGTACCCACAAATGCCCCTACAACGGCACAAGCTCCTCCTCCATTCCCCTGCATATCTCCGCCACTTGCGCCGCCGCAGATTCATCAGCTTCTTTCTCCGCCGGGTAATGAAATCCATCGGCGAATTCAATCAGCGAGTGGCCAAGCTTCTCCATCCTCGTCATCTTCTCCATTAGCCCCGCAGATCCTTTCTTCTCCTTCTTCTCCACTCATCTCTGATCTTCTCGTGGATTCCGACAAAACTCTGAGCCCAGTTCAAATGCTTCGGCACCGGCAAGTGATTCGCTAATCCAGTTCTCTCCTGGCACAGAACCACCGCCGTTAAAACCCACATCACGAACACCGTCACCGTGTTCATTATAAACATCAGCAGAGGCAACTCCGCCGCCTCGTTGCCACGTGGTGGTGTCAAATTCGTCGTCATCGCGTGGATCTGCTTCGCCGCCGACCAGTTCCTCCCGACGGCCCACGGCGACGATTTAAGCTGACCGATCGTCGGTCCTCCTTTACTCGCCGATGACGATCCACCGCTACGGCGACCGAAGGACCAGGCCCTCTCTATCGTCTTGTTCCCTGCACCGGTTACGTTCTCTTTGTCCTTGAGACTCAACGCGATGAGGAGATTCGCGAGCGCGCGTTTCGCTCTCCTCACGTTACCGTCTCCTAACGGACGTTGCTCCGGTGCAGCCACGGCGATCTCAGCTAAGCGCTGGTAATGCCTAATGGAATCGATTCCGTTAACGACGGCGGTGCATATGTCGAGCGCTTTAATCTTTCCCATTAACATTATACGCAGGGGACAAAATTATAACTTCAGTAGCGTAGGGTCATGACTGTACCTAATTAAAAAAAAATCTATGCTTGTATACCTAAATAACTTATGCTTCGTGTATATTCGACGAAATGACTCTAATTCGAATAAGAGAAATGGAATAAAATCACGTGGAAAACAAGGAACAGAATAAACCAAACAGTCTCAGCGTTCCCGCGTGATCCACTTATAATCCGCCATGTGCACCTTCTTCACGCGCCAGTCAGCGTTGATCTCTTACCTCCACTTCCCACTTCACTCCTCAAGTCCATCCTCTATAAAACCCACACAGCCGCAAATTCGAATCAAACAAATAACAGAAATAACTGCAAACTAAAACGAAGACAGAAATCATAACCGAACAGAGTTAGAAATCAAATCAAATCAAATCAAACCGAATCGAACCGGGTGTGTGTTTGCAATGGTGAAGAAAGCGATGAAGGAGGAGGAAGAGAATCGAAACTCGGCGATGCAGTCAAAGTACAGAGGCGTGAGGAAACGTAAATGGGGCAAATGGGTGTCAGAGATCAGACTTCCCAACAGCAGAGAACGCATCTGGTTAGGCTCTTACGACACTCCCGAGAAAGCGGCGCGTGCCTTCGACGCCGCTCAGTTTTGTCTTCGCGGCAGCGATTCCGATTTCAATTTCCCCGATAATCCACCATCGATCGCCGGCGGAAGTTCGTTGACGCCTCCAGCGATTCGAGAAGCTGCTGTTCGATTCGCGAATGCTCAGGATAATATCATTACCGGAGGGGAAGAATCGGGTTTGTCGGAAACCCGACCGGAGTCTCCTTCAACTTCCGTGTCTGAAGTAGCTACATCGTCGGCGACAACGCTGGATTGTGATATGTCGTTTATGGATATGCTTCCTGCTGATTTTGAGGTATTTCCTGGGTTTGATGACTTCTCCGACGGTTTCTCCGGTGATAGATTTACAGAGATGTTACCTACTGAAGATTACGGAGAAGAGATTTTTGATGGATCGTTTTTTCTTTGGGACTTTTAAATATCCAAAGATCAAAAAAAGAGCGAGTTGTGGTTTCTTCGGGCCATGGAGTAATCTGGAGATTTTTGTTAGACAGAGCTCCGATAACCCGGAAACTTGATTCGTTTTAGACCCTTAATTTGATGACAGGGATGATCATTCTGATATTTTTTCATTTTTCATTTTTTGTTATTAATTGAAACCTTTGGATAAGAACCAAATACATGATTTAATTTCGTTGTCGGATGTTGACAAAAAAAAAAAATCGTTGTCGGATTCTTGATTTTTTTTTTTTAATATTCTGAAGTATATCCTTCGCATCAATATTTTTTTGGAAGATATTTGAGGACATATTATTATTCGGCCCAAGCGATTATAGTTGGGCCTAGATCTGTTAATCATTTTTGTGCGGTTACATTTTTTAAAGTGGTTCTCGTGTTTTGCTGGGTCCATTGTCTTTCCCAGCCAGCAGTATCATTAATGAAACTAGTACAATTTCAACATCAATAATTAAAGAAAAATAGTAATGGAATTAATTAACTAAAGAAGAGAAACGGTCGATTAAACAAAATGTTAATCGAGATAATAACCAGGAAAAAAATATTAATGGAAACAACAAAAGAAAGTTGGGGGATAAAATTCCGCAATCACTTTCAAACTGCCACCTAATATTCGGCTTAAATTAAAAAAAAACAATCACTTTCAGAAAAAGTAAAACCACTCGTTGATTCAATACAAGAAAACAAAAACGCAATCTAAAATAATAATCTATGTGCTATAAACCAATCCATATTTCGAATACAGATGAATTAGTCTACAGGTATAAAAAATGCAGTGGTTAAACAATAGAGCTAACATTACATAAAAAAATAAAAATATATCTATCAGGTACATTTAATCACAATATATATTTTTTCTCTATGAAAAGTCTTGGATTCCTAAGAATAAAAATAAATATCAGAAATGGACATATGAATCTTGATGAAAGAAAGTGGGTCCTAGTGTCCTACTCACCAATGAAAATAAAATCATTTTCTAAAATAAAATAAAATTTTCTGAGCCTGCTCATTTCAATAATGGTGTAAAAATAATATAATGTCGATCAAAGTAACCAAACAAGATAAATAAATACAAAAACAAGTAATAATAATAATAATGATTATAAATAAAAGGGTGGGCCGTTCTATAAACTTCAATCATTGATCATCGCACATAAAATTCCAAACTTCAAAGGAATCATCAAACCAGTGGGCTCAAGAAACTCTCTACCTTTCTCCATCTTTCTCTTCTTCACTCAGATTCTTTCCTATAAGCTTGCGTTTCTTGGTTCTTGATTATGATCCTAAGCAAGAAACACCATCAAATGATCCGAAAGTTGTCGGAGATGCTGGTTCCGGGAAGAAGATCTGCTACCAAACCGGAAGACTCCTCGGCGAGTCCGAGAAGTCCGTTAGATATGAAATTTCCCTCGCCGGTTAACTCGAAACGGTACGGTTCTGGTCGTATCGGTTTAGGCATCGTCGCTGCGTTGGAGGAAGGTAATGGGAGTAACCGGTACGATCCGGTTTGCTGCTCCGGGAGACTCCGGTCCCCTGAGATTGATCTGTCGGATGAGGAATACACTTACGTGACGAGCCCTGGTGGGCCGACCAAAGTGTATTACAGTGACGACGGGTTTGAACTGTTTGAAAATGGGTCGGAGTACGATGATCGGAGAAAGACTAAACCGTTGGTTATCACTAATGAACCACCGGTTATTACGAGACAGATTCTTAAAGATTCGACCGAGTTTCTGAGCTCGTGTTGCTTGTGTAAGAAGAGACTTCAAGGCAAAGACATATACATGTATAAGTAAGTGTATCTTCGCATTGTTGTAATAAAATTTACACTTTCTTGAAATAATTATTTATTGTTATTTTTTGCTTAAACTTTGGTGCAAAATTAATTTTCTTTGAAACTGATTTTTGTTTGTTGGTTTGTGTGCAGAGGAGAGATGGGATTCTGCAGTGCAGAGTGCAGATCAGTGCAGATAATGCAGGACGAGCAAAATGAGAAATGTAAAGCGCAAGTCCCGAGAAACGTCGACGTTCTAAGTTCTCCTTGTGCCGGCGAGCAGAGTTTCTCCGCCGGGATATTCATATTTTAGGATGAGCACAACAATAATTCGAAGAGGAAGCACATTAACATAAAAAAAGACGTCATTATTCGATAGTACCTTAAAAGAAAAAAATATAAGAAAATAAAAAAAAAGATTGAAATTTTTGGTTAGGTTAAAAGCAACTTGTATAGAAGCTTTGCTTTTGGTTTTGATTAAGGTTTATATGTTTTTAAATAAATCAATAAAATGTTTGTTGGATCATAGATTAAGTATACCCAATCTTCACAAATTACTTGTATGTACATATTGCTTTAATCAAGTAAAAATGTATGATTGCACAAGACTCGTGTCTATAACTTTGTGACTAGAAGACATGAATACAAATGTAATAATTTATTGCAAGCTTTTACATGAAAAATATTGTCTATATATTCTCATTTTCTTTCTTGATCTTAATTCTGAAACGAAATATCTTTAAAGAAATTAAATATCGGCGTCCTGTCTGTCAGATTCAAGTTGATAACCAAAGTAAACTAACCTTTAATAAAATAAAGACATGAAGAAACAACATAATAACTTTTTCATCATTCTGGTGCATAGTGCAATTAATCCGTATGGCCCCTTGGATGTGCAACTTGTTGAATCTGGGTCCCGTCGTCGAAAAGTAATTTGTATATATCTTTTTGCCCAAAACTGAAAATATGATTTTTGATAAATAAAGGATCCACCATCTGAAGCTATGTTGATAAGATGAAGTCGGCCCCGAGTCTGCTCGATGCTACGTTTTGTTTGGTTCGTTCAAAACATTAGTTCAAGACCGAACCATAAGCAGTGGCCAGCCAGAGTTCCAATGGCCTACCAAGCCTGGTCTGATCTAATCCACTACTGATCTACATAAACTATATAGAGCTATAAGTAATATTATATCATTTTAATGTAGTTCTCTATTTTTCTTAATATAAGAATTTTATGATAAAATGAATTTTGTTTTCATATATATTTTAAACAGTATTTTTAAAACATAGATAAATCATATTTATTTTAGTATAAGGGAAAAATAGCTATATTTATTTTTGAAAAAGAAACAAAAATCTGTTAAAATATAGTTGTTTCTAAATACTATTATTATATAAATAAATATAAATATGGAATAGAGACTTAGTACTTCTGAGATATTTTATCTTCTTTTCTACCAAAATGTACTCTGGCTTGACAATTTCTTTTTAATTGTCAAACCTAAAACACTAGATAGTAACGAATAGGTTCAAATGTCTAAATCTAACTGAGTGCTAATTTGATAAATAATATTTTATCTTTTTAGATATTTCCTTACTTTCAAGAGAAAAAATGATATTTTGGAATCCTCTTCTGATGAGCTGAATTCGGTGGATTAAATAATCTTTTTGTGAAGATAAACAAAAAGATGTGCAATTCCTCTAAATATAAAAAAAAACATTTGTATCCTAAAAGTAATTAAGAATTATAAAATAGTAAAAAACTACAGTATCTTGTAATAGTAATAAATAATTTCATATACTTTAAAACTTAGATTCTAAAACCTAATTTCTAACATCTAAATTCCAACCCTAAAAATCTACACTCTAATCTCAATTCTGTAAAGTTTGACCATATAAATATATGTGTTTTAGTTGTATTTTAAAGTATTTCTAAAAAAAAAACTTACACGAACTAAACTGCATAGATGAATAGATGATATAAAGGCCAGAAAAGAAAAACAGGATTGATGTTTCTTACAAAAGTTGCAAGCAAATGTTGACATCGACAGAGGAAAGTTTTAAAAGACAACGAGAAAAGTATAAGATTACAGCCATACAGATATACCGAGTTATTGACCCACTGAACAAACAAAACTACTAGGCGTGAGCCAAATTTATTTTATAATAAAAAAAAGAATACGAACTTCATATCTGTAAACGATGGAGCATCAAGAGAATCTTTCGAGATGGTCTCTCATGTGGATGTGGTGGTACACAAGCCTCAAAACTCAAAAGATTACAGCGAACCTAGCCAGGCTATGTGTTAAGCTTCGGTTGAACCCTCTTTCTGGTACGGTGCCTTTGATGTAACCCTGTTAATAGAGGTTAAGAGCGGAATATATAGAAACTTGATTTAACAAGAAGTTAAAATAGTAAAGTAATAACATAAGACGTTCTCACAAATATGCATTTACCTATCCTTTCTCTTCTCTAGGAATCTATGAAGCGAAGCTCTTCTAGCAATTGGGAGTTCTATAAATCGATCAATAAGAAAGTTAGACAAATATGTATAAGCCAAAAGGCCATAGACTGAAACAAAGTGACCTTGGAAAAAAAAGCCTTACCAGAAGCTAAAGAGGACGTGTTGGTCTGGATTGGCTCTTGAGCTACAGTATTTTCAAGGCTAGGAACTGGCCTTGGGATATAAGCAATCTCTTTTTGGTTCTTGGCTAAGTTTTTGGTATAAGCACTTCCTTTGTTAGCCAAGTCAATGGCTTGTTTTGCTTTCTCAGCAGGAAAATCATCAAACACCATAACCTGACCGCTGAAGAATATGGTCAACGGAGAAGATTGAGACCCTGGCTTTACAACTCTGTTCAAGATCAAAAGACAACCCACCAAAAAAGATTAGTCAAATCTAGTGTAATCAGATCATGGTTTATCAAACATTTACAGATAACAAAACATACTTAGTCTCTACGATCTTCACGACCTCTTCCTTGGCCCCAAAGGAAGAAGAAAAGCTTGATTGCAAAGGAAACATATCATTCTGTAGTTGAACGTCTTTAGAATCGATTCCTGAAGCTTCACAAAAAGAGCTGATTCATACTCAAGCGTAGGTATAAGATGATTTAGTTTCCGGTTAAGATGTACCGATTTTCAGTATCTTGTTTCACAAGTCTTGATTTATCGACTCCTAAAAAACCTAGAGAATCAAGCAGAACTATGGCAGATCTACTCATCATCTAGTTAGAAGAGAAGGTTTTGCTTACCATTGACGTTAGGCTTGCATGTCATCGCCAAGCTCAGATCTCCAAAGCTGCCCTTCTTCTTGAGATAACGACTCAATCGAGTACATGTCTTTGAGAAGCTCGGCTTCTCATGTAACTTCCGACCAGAGGACTCCCAACACTCGGCTGAACTCGACATCGTTAGAGATCGCTCCAGATGTAAAAAACGATAGGAGGAGAAGAATCTTCCTACTTTCTTGAATTGCTTTTCTGCCTTGTTCTCGAATATAAATATAACAATGAAGCATCTTCCTGCTTTTCTTAGCTGGTTGCAGATACCAAAATAAATAAAATAAAGACAATATTCCTATTATAAAGCATATAAAACACGTGTTAAAATTAAATGCATTTTATATTAACGGCAACGC
>JABAYD010030133.1:0-11041 GCA_014822095.1 Diplotaxis tenuifolia | reverse complement strand
ATCTTGACAGTAGGTGAATTTCGGTTCCCACACTTCTTGATTCTCAGTGTCCATAATATTCTGATCCTTTCTCCCCATTGGTACCTGAAAAGTTCAAATCTCGGAAAAGAATAAGCACATGAAAAAGGGAGACATGATAATGCAAATGTGAATTCAATAATGATCACTTAGCTCAACCAAAGCTATCACATTGCACTCAGGTTTGGATACAAGGCCTCAAGAAAGAGCCATAAACAAAGGATGAAGTTTCTCAAAACAATTTTTATTTTTTATTTTTTTATGTAAACATGAAGATCACAATTAAGCAAAATTCAAGCATCATATGAGTTCAGAATGATAAAACTTCCTAAACAAGCTCTAAATAACCTTAACTAACCAAGCAAAACCACATTCATACTAAATTATGCCATTTCTGAAAAATCCCCAGATCTCATGAACCCTAATTTCTCAAAGTTCAAATTCAGCATGAAATCAACAACCCAACATGATATATAAGCTTTCCCTAGTCTATTTAAAAAGAATTTCGCTAGGAAATGATACAATTTGAAGTTCAAATTTTTAGGGTTCGTGAGGCATACGAAATTGAACTTTAAGATACCACACCTTGCTCTGGATGAATGGAAAGAATGAATTGGTTCAATAAAATAGACTACAGGGGCGAAAACGTGGATCTAGGAAAAGGAATGGAATAATTTGGTAAAGAACTGAGTGAGATATTGAATTTTTGGTGAGAGGATGCTTGAGAGGTTTTGAGATTTTGTGAAGATGAAGTGTGAAAAGAGAGAGAGAGAGAGAGAGAGAGAGAGAGAGGTCGGGTAGGTTTAGGACATGGTGAAGGGAAAATAATAATAAAAATTAGAGAACTTACCTGGGCGGGCTGGAAACGGGATGCGGGTAAGGGAGAATCGGGTGATTACCCGCGGTACGGTACCCACATAGAGCTGTCGACGTGTTCTCTCTTTGGTGCACGCGGGTAAGCTACCCCGCAGTACGTAACCCGCGTCTATCTGTTGTAGAACGGTTACATTAGTGTGCGTGGGTAAGTCATCCTGCATGATAGTCCCCGCGTTGAGCCGTCGTAATGCTGGACAATTCTTGCGCCTGGGTACGCCTTCCCGTGTTGATCTTGCTCCTTAGCTCATCCCGTCTGCGCGTGGTACGTAACCTTCATTAGACTCGACCACTTAGCAAATGTTTAACACTCACTCCACTTAATCAAAAGGTCTTTAAAATGAAATCATAATGAAATATGTACAAGGATAGACACGGGACTTCCTACCAAGTGAGCTTGTTTTAAGTCTCTAGCTTGCCTTTCCTTCCTTTGATACTAATCTGGGGTAAGATCAGAGAGTGGAACCGAGATTCCATCTTCCTCTGGTGTAGTAGCCATGTAGAGCGTAACCCTTTGTTCAGTGACTATTAAGTCTCTTCCATCTGTGCTCCACAAAACTATTGCCCCATATGGCCTAACCTCTTTGATCTTGATAGGTCCGGACCATCTGGACTTGAGCTTTCTTGGAAACAAATTCAGCCTAGAGTTGTAAAGAGGAACTTGATCTCCAGCTTTGAGCTCACTCTTCATAAAATTCTTGTCATGAAAAACCTTAGTCTTCTCTTTGTAAATCCTTTAGTGCTCAACAGCATCCATTATAATCTCATCAAGCTCACGAAGTTGAAGAAGTCTCATCTCCTTGACATTCTTGATGTCAAAGTTCAGAAACTTGACAGCCCATAGTGCCTTGTACTCAAGCTCTACTGGTAGGTGACATGCCTTCCCATACACAAGGTTGAAAGGTGTAGTTCCCAAAGGAGTCTTGTAAGCTGTCCTATAAGCCCAAAGTGCATCATCAAGCTTGTTAGACCAATCCTTCCTTGTAACTCCCACAATCTTCTCTAGGATAGACTTGATTTCCCTGTTGGAGATCTCAACTTGCCCACTTATTTGGTCATGGTAAGGTGTTGCCACCTTGTGCTCCACACCTTTCTTCTTGAGAAGAACTTCAAACAGCTTGTTGATGAAGTGAGATGGTGCTCTTGTACCTCCACACTGATCACAACTCTTGGAACTCCAAACCTTGGAAAGATGGTGCTCTCGAACATCTTGATCACAACTCTAACATCATTGGTGGGACTTGATACAGCCTCTACCCACTTGGAAACATAGTCACCAGCCACAAGGATGTACTTGTTGCCGAAAGATGATGGAAAGTGCCCCATGAAGTCAATACCCCACACATCAAACACCTCTACTTCAAGGATTGGGTTTTGAGGCATCTCATTCCTCTTGGTGATGTTCCCTCTTCTTTGGCATGAATCACACTTTGAAACAAAGTCCTGTGTATCCTTGAACATATGTGGCCACCAAAATCCAGCTTGCAGTACCTTCGCAACAGTCTTGAAGGTAGCAAAATGGCCTCCATAAGATGATCTATGACAGTGTGCAAGGATCCCATCGATTTATTCATTAGCCACCACTCTCCTATAAAGCTGATCATTGCAAATAATGTAGAGGTAAGGCACATTCCAATAGTTCCTCTTGACATCCTTGTATAACTTCTTCTTGGAATAGCCTACAAGACCCAATGGCTCTTTTCCAGTAGCTATGTAGTTCACCAAATCAGCATACCAAAGCTCCTTCTCATTAGTTTCCTTGACCTCTTCAAGCTTCCTACCAGTTTCACAAAGCCTCTCTACTGCTCTAATTGCCATGATCTTCTCCTCAGGAAGACCCTCATCAATAAGTATGCAACAATCAGTTATCTTTCTGGACATGTGATAAGCTACACCATTTTCAACACCTGGCTTGTCTTTAATCTAAGGTCAAACTCTTGTAGCAGCAAAATCCACCTCAAAAGCCTTGGTTTAGCATCTTTCTTGGCCAAGAGGTGTCTCAGTGAAGCATGATCAGTATAGGCAATGACCTTGGAACCTACCAAATAGCTTCTAAAATTCTCAAAGTCAAATACTATGGCAAAAAGCTCCTTTTCAGTTGTGGCATACTTCATTTGGGCATCATCCAGAGTCTTACTAGCATAGTAGATCACATGAGTCTTCTTGTCATTATTTTGACCCAAAACTTCTCCCACAGCATAGTCACTAGCATCACACAAGATCTCAGAGGGAAGATCTCAATCTGGGGGTTGAAAAATGGGAGCACTAATGAGCTCACTCTTTAGCTTCTTAAAGGCTTCATGAAACTCCTCATCAAAGTTAAAAACAGATTCCTTGCATAAAAACGTTGTCAAAGGTCTAGCTATCGTTGAGAAGTCCTTGATGAACCTTCTATAGAAACCGGCATGACCCAAGAAGCTTCTAATATCCTTACTGATCTTGGTGCAGCCAACTGAACCATCACTTCAGTCTTGGCCTTGTCTACCTCAATACATTTCTCTGAAATCTTGTTTCCCAACACAATCCCTTCATTCACCATAAAGTGGCATTTCTCCTAGTTAAGAACGAGGTTGGTGTCTTCACATTGCTGCAAGACCCTGCATCAATTGAACAAGCAAGGAGAGAAAGATGTTCCATACACAGAGAAATCATCCATGAATACTTCCATGACGTCCTCTATTAGATCAGAGAAGATCGACATCATACACCTTTGGAAGGTTGCTGGAGCATTGCATAACCCAAACGACATCCTACAATAAGCGAAGGTACCGTAAGGGCATGTGAACGTCGTCTTCTCTTGATCATTTGAGTGTATCAGGATTTTAAAGATTCCCAAATACCCGTCAATAAAACAGTAGTAAGGATGGTTTGCTAATCTCTCAAGCATTTGATCAATAAAAGGCAACGGAAAGTGATCTTTTCTAGATACTGAGTTTGGGTTTTGGTAATCAATACACATCATATGGCATGTTATGGTTCTTATTGGTATCCATTCATCCTTATCATTTTTTTTATGACAGTGATATCACCTTTCTTTGGAACAACATGCACAGGGGATACACATTTACTATCAGAGATTTGGTATATCACACCAGCATCCAAGAGTATAAGAATCTCTTTTTTTTTTACAAAATCCTTCAGGTTGGGATTCAACCTTCTTTGATGCTCTATAGAAGTCATTGATTCATCGTCTAGATGCATCTTATGCATGCCCAAAGAAGGTGATATCCCTTTGATGTCTTCAAGTGAGTAGCCAATAGCTTTATTATACTATTTAAGTTCATTTAAGAGTGTACACAACTCATTTTCATTAAGAAGGCCTTCTTAATGAAAATGTGTTGTGTACACTTTTAAATGAACGTAAGAAGTATAGAAAAGCTATTGACTACTCACTTGACGGGATATGTGTTTTTAGAGCCAACGAAGGCATACCTTACACCAAGGGGAAGAGGTTTAAGCTTCACTTTTGGTGCCTTGAGCTTAATCCAATCATCTTGTTGAAGCTCCTCTTGTGTACTCACTGAAGCAACATGGTGGACAAGTTGAGGCATCTCCTGAAACTTGTCTACTCCAAGCAGCTCTTTGTGAGAGTCCAACAGCTTCACATACTCATCACTCTCCTTGTTCTCAATCATTTGGACCTCTCTACCCACTGTTAGAGCATGTTGTAGAGAGTCTTCAATTGCCAGCTACTCAAGGAACTCATCAACAAGAGCATCCATGGCCTTAATGTAGAACACTTGACCGTGGATGGTTGGTCTCTTAATTACTTCCTTAATTTCAAAGTGAAAAATTGTTGCCTTCTCCAAGATGGAGATCAATATTGCCATCTCTAACATTTAAAATGGCTCAAGCTGTAGTTAGGAATGGTCTACCCAATATCATAGGATCCACATGCTCTTCATCCATCTCAAGAACCACAAAATCAGTAGATATGTCACAGTTTCCGTTCATAACCGGTAGATTTTCCAAGAGGGCAATAGGGAGCTTCATAGTACGATCAGCTAACACCAGAGAGATTCTACTCTTCTTGTAGTGTGTGAATCCAAGCTTCTTTGTCACATACAAAGGCATGAGGCTGACACTTTCTCCTAAGTCACAAAGACACTTCCCAAAGTTCAAAGGACCAATGGCACAAGGTAGAGTGAAGCTTCCATTGTCTTCAAGCTTCTTAGGAATTGTCAATCTCTGAATGATAGCACTACATTCATAAGTAAGAACCATCATGCCTTCCATTCCCTTCCTCTTTTGAGTTATAGCGTCCATCAAGAACCTGCTATATTAAGGAACCAACATGAAAGCATCAATGATAGGCATGGTGATCTGAACCTCACTCATTTGCTTCTCAAAGAGTGCCTTGTACTTCTCCAAAATATGCCCCTTGGATCTACCAGGAAAGGTAAGCTTTGGCTCATAAGGAGTGTAGCATCCTCGATCCTCGATAGCATCGTGATATACCATGGATGTGACCCATTTTTAGCCATGGTATATACGTGTTTAAAGAAATAATTATTATGTTTTGGAATCTTTTTAGAGTATTTACAGGTTCAAGTACGTTTTGAAGAAATATGGTAATTTTGGTGTCTTTTGGAGTTTATTAGTGCCGAACTACACTGGCACGTCAGATGTTTAGCTATGGATTGAGACCTTCCCACCGTTGAATTGAGACCATCTTTTGACACAAGATAATTCCGACTGCCACTAGTTTTAGGTCAGTCAGCATCCTGTAGCAGAGGTTATGCCTATTTTACTGACGAGTTGTATGTCTGCCTCGCGAGAGGAAGCTGTCGAGAAAAGGAACATATGTCAATCAATGCAACACTCTTGATATCGCTAGATATTTATTCCAGAACGCGAACTGAGTATATTTCAAAACAAACTTAATCCCATAAGAAACCACAAATTACCAAGACACCCCTGAACGACTAGAAACCCTATTTATGTATTGTGAGAATTAGAGAATTAGAGAGTGGTTTATGCTAAGAACATGAAGAACATGAGAGAGAAGAGAGTGATTTCGAAATTAAGAGAGAGAGTAAGAGGAAATATATTTCCTTAATTCATTTAGTTGCTGGATACATGATTTAAATAGAGTATAACTTACATACAGAAATGGATAACAATACTAGTCAAATAGAGACAAAATGGCTCAGCCAGCAGTGTGAAAGTGAAACTCCTTTGCCTCTCTTCTCCTTATCCCAACATGTCACTCTCTCTTGTTTTCTTGTTCCAACAGCTCTTTCCTCAGGTCATAATTATCTCAGAGCCTCAGAACAGTCCATACACAAGATCACAATGCAAGCCAACTCCATTGTTTGCCTTCTACACCAAGTTAGGTTGAGAGAGGACTGCTTGTACGGAACACACTGTTTTGGTTGATCCAGAATGCTTCTCTTGATCTTTTCTTCTCTAATATTCATTTCTCTTATTCATGTCAACACTCCCCCTCAGGATTGATCACAAGGACTGGTCAAGCTTGGAAGCCATGAAACATTTCCTCATTAAAACCTCAATTTGGTAAACCCTCTTGGGAGAAAACCCTCTTGGGACAAAACCCAAGCCAAGGAAAAAGAGTAGAACACTTCATGGAGGGGAGATCAGTGACATGTGAGGTCTATGAGTCCAAGCTTTGGATGAATGAACTCACAGACCTTAGTGAAGATATCTGCAAGCTGGTCTTCACTTCTAGTATAGCAAGGCATGATGATCTTTTGCTCCACGGCTTGCCACACCTTATGGAAATCCACCTCAATGTCTTTGGTACTCTCATAGAACACACTGTTGGATGCTATGTTTATTGCAGCCTGGTTATCACACTGCATTGTGATGGGTGATGGCGTCTCTATACCCAAATCCTTAAGCAGGTTCTTGATCCAAATGAGGTCACTAGTAAGCTTCCTCATTGCTCTATATTCTGCTTCAACACTTATACATGATACCACCTTCTCGTTCTTGCTCTTCCAAGTTACTAAATTGCCTCTAATTAAGGTACAATAGTCAGTTGTAGACCTCATGTCCACTCTATCTCCAGCCCAATTGATCTCACTCAAATCACCCTCTGGAGTGATTACTCTCTCAAAAAAAGGTTCACTGTAGTGCATAGGGATCGAATCACGAGGAGTAGGGAACCAATTAAATATAATTTATTATAAAGCTAGGTTATGAATTTATAAATTAAAAGAATAATTTAAACTAAACAATTGGGATTAGTCAGAGTTGTCAGTCTACTAATGATAATTGGGGGTTTTGGATCTTAAAAGAAAGGAGTTAAACCTAGGGTATTTATTCAGGTTAAGAAGATTATAATTCTATAGGTGCATACAGTTGTTAGCATGATACATCAGAGCTCAACACATTAAGAACAAGTCGAGCAGCTTCCACATGTTTGAAGACGAGTATATTAACTATAACTAGAGATCCAACAAGGCTGACCCAACTACGAGACGTCAGATCATAGAAGTGTCGATCGATATTATTGACTAATATCAACCGCTACGCCTTTCACTCCATCGATCGACATTATTGATTAATATCGATCGACACGCTTGTAGTTAAGCATTTCGTACGAGTTGAATATGGCTCAGTTAAGTATTGTTAGATTAGATATCACTAGATGTAGCAATAAGTAGTTTCAAAGGATAGATTCGGGGTAGTGCTGTATGAGAGTGCTCAATACATCCTAATTCCTAAGTTCGGGTTTCTAAGTGATAATCTCAGAGAAACAAGCATTAAGAACAGTACTACTTAATAAGTATCACAACTAGCAATTCAATAGTTGGGAGCTAATCCTTCAACCTATTTAAACCCCAAATCTAAAAAGTGAATTACTCAGACATGGCTAAGTAATACATAACACAAAAGAAGTAAATAAATTGCATAGATAAAATAGATAAAAGTAATGGATTTCCAATCACAAATCTCTCTATGATCTTCTCTCCAAACCTATGAATCTAAAAACCTTTTGTGGTGAAAATAAGAATACAAGAAATCTCTCCTTTGCCCCAAACACTTTGGAAAGACTTCGTTTATGCTCCAAAATGCTCAAAAAGACTTCACTTTCTCCCAAATTACTCCTGGACATATAAATATGCTAATACTACTATACAATATAATAAATAGTTATAAAAACACTTACATACCATGGCTAAAAGAGGGTCAAATCCATGGTATATCAACTCCCCCAGACTTACCCTTTTGCTTGTTCTCAAGCAAAACAAACCGGTAGTCTCTCTGAAAGAGGTTTTGAAAACATCAAGGCCTCACGGACTTTAAACATCGAAATCATCACCTCTATTATGTTGCAATCCACATTAAGAGATTCTAATCACAAAAGTACATCATGCAATATCCTAGCTTAGCAACTAAATTCAACTATCCAACAACTTAGCATTTCTTAACATAATATAAATGTGTAGCCATTACCTTGGGAGTAATGATCACAGGATGTATTGATTCTTACTCAAACAAGTATTTGGGTAATATGTAATTATATTTTTGTTTCTCCCTACATCTCTCTTCTCTGAATCTTTTATAAACCCAACCCCAATGAGTCAGAGATGGGTGTTCAATCCATCCAGACCATCTTGTTGGTTTTATTCTTTCTTCTTTTTTGACAACAATATAGGCGAATAATGGGGTCCTTGGTAATTTACCTCTCCCTAGCTTCCATCGAAGTGTGATCATTCCTTTGAATTAGAATAATGGAGTCATCGGTAATGTACCTATCTCTCTGCTTCTCAGGAAATCATTTCATCTTTTCTTATTTAGATGCTGAAGAGAGAATAGAAGGAAACCAAAAGTTTATAGACTTGTACCTTTCATACCTGAAGGAGCATTATGATATTGTATATATCAAGCCCGAAGACAAGCGATTTGTGTTAGGTTTAGCGTTGCAGACTAGTTTCGGTTCCTTCAAAAAATCTAAGCAAGTGTGTCAGGTTGACATGTTTGTCCACTTTAGCATCTTTGTACTATCTGAGACAAGTAAATCTAGAATGGTGCTCAAAGAGTGGTTAGATATCATGTAAAAATCAAAAGTTCATAGTCCCTTTCTTAAGTTAAAGGTAAAAAAATTTTGAAAACATTTAAAACGTCAGTAAACATCCCTCTAGACTTAAATTACACTGTTCTAGTGTATCTCAGCCGGATGGATGAAAAATAAGTCAAAATAACAGAATGTAACGAGCAAGAACGATAAACCTGACCGTACTCTATATCAATCAATGTTGAGGATCTGCATCGGTCGTCAATGGTGTCTCGCTGTCGATCGCGGTTGACTAGACTGCGCCGGTCGATAAGGGGCAAACATTCAACTTGGTTTTTTTTTTCTTTTTTTTTGAAACGAAAAATAAAAAAATAGAAGAAAATACATGTGGGAACCAAAATTCACCCCTGTCAATTTAAGTAAATTTAGGAACTTAGAGTAAACCCTAATTTCCCAGAGGACCCGGCTATCTGCGGAACCACACACAAGCAATCAAGTTAACAATGCGAATAAGTAAAAGATGTTAAAAACGAGATTGAGAGAAAAAAGGTGTCTTATTCCGGATTTCCGTAAGAACGGTACAACAAGGTAAAAGCCTTAGCTGCGAGAGCTGACGGCGAGTTTACTAGTTCTAGAAATGTAAGCCTAAAACCCTTGTTGAGACGCAGCTCGATAAAAAAACGGAAAGTTGCCTAGATGCTAAGTTTTGGTGGTGAGAGCTCTGAAAATCATGTCTTCTTTTATCCTTGGCCTTCTGCTTATATACTCCTCCCTAGGCGGTTTGGTCCTTCCTTTTAGCCCAGATTCGAGTGTATCGGAAATCTTCCATTTATCTCCCTCTTTCCATTTATCTTCGGAAATCTTCTATTTATCTCCAAACTTGACATTCATCTTCTTTCTGCAAGTAAGTGGTCAAACAGTCATTGTATCTTTGGGGTGGACTTCGTATATATCGTAGATAGACTTTTATCCCATTTTAAGACTTTCCGAGCCGCTTTTCGATAAAAACCGTTTTACGACTTTAGACGAGATCGTTTCCTGAAACGATGATGTTTCCATATGACATCTCTAGTTAATCGTGTTGTTGGACAATATACAATGTTTCGTCAAACCGCTACCGTTTTACACTTTTTACTCGAGTTCTTACGGAAAAACAAGACTTTACGATTTTTATCGTAAAACTTGATTGGTAAGACAGATCGAGATGAAACAAGAGACATTCCGACCAAGGTCAAGAGCACGATTAGAGTTGATTCGCGTCGGGAGTGCAGGGAGGAAGGTTTGGGACGGACAGCTCGACGTACAGCGAGCCAGAACTGGTTTGGTCGAACCTGCTCGTAATGCGGATGATGTGGTTTTTTGCGGTTTTTTGCTTAATTTGAGAAATTGTGTAATCGGAAAATGTTTCGTTCGTTTTTCCGAGATAATAATTTCCATTTCGCGAGTGTGAGGGGTAAAACTCACCTCTAAGTTTTTAAGAATATGTTAGGTTTAGGGAGAAAACGTGGGCTGAATCCCGTTTGGACTTGTACGAATGAATGTATTTATGTTTATTGATTCTAATGGAAATGTGTTTACAAAGATGATCTTGATGACTTGATCAAGAGTACAATGATGAATTGAAAATGATTACAATCAAAGGAAAAGTATTAAGTCTTTAGGTCTAATAATGAGTCCAGAGAGGATCCCTTCTTTGATCTCTTCTTCCTCCTTAAATAGCTCTGAGTCGTGCTTGAATTATCCTGACCTCCGAGATTCACTTCGCGAGATGCGCGATTTGCAACAGTCTTCTTTGACCGGGTCCTGCGCCTTCAGTCTTAGCTTATTCCCGTGACCTCATTTAGTGTTTTACTGTAAATGAGGTCCCGAGTGTTTCTTCGTGACCTGATCTATTAACATCCCTTCTTCGGAAAGCAGCCTCCGGCTTCTCTTTAATTTCTTTCTTAAAAGATCGATTGGTAACGGGCTCGTTATGGCCCATCGTTAGTTCTTATCGTTCCGGCCCATTAGTCTCAGCTAACGGACCATATTCGGGCCCAACAGTTGCCCCCAACTTTCGAGATGAGACCTCTTTTCTCGGAAGCTAAAGCTCAACCGTTTGATCCCTATCTCTTTGTTGAGATAGCGATCATTTTATATTACGTCGAAGATACGCGTAACCTCAAT
>JABAYD010030129.1:0-16923 GCA_014822095.1 Diplotaxis tenuifolia | reverse complement strand
TTGAATTGGTATCAGAGCTTATGTTGAAGTTTTGATTAGATTGGAATTGGTATTAGAGCTTATGTTGAAGCTTTGATCAGATTTGAAGTTCAACATCACTGTACATTATTCATTAATACTTTTTTTAACATTGTTCTATACTACTAAATACATAAAGTGATGTTATATTCTATCACTGGTAGGTTGTTAAAAAGTTTTATACAAAAGTAAATAAAATATTTCACATATAAAATGGGACTCCATATATGATTCAGTATTCACTATTGCAAGGGATATTAATAAATACATACATGCTAAATCAAGAGAATTAAATCTGACCACCGAAAAAGATGCGCAGATATGTGATTAGTTAATGGAAGAAACGGAACTAACGAATTAAGGAGCTTTGCAATGCCATGTCATCAAAAGACACGGATGTTAATGGGTCACCACTGGTTTATACATGCCGAATTTAAAGGAAAATATTTTCTTCAACTTAATTAATCAATTAATTTTATCTCCTTCATGTTCCTGATTTTTGTTTCTCAGGCGCGCATTACGGTCAGTTGTTGACCGGCCACATCACGCCGTTGTATGTTTCCACCACAAGGATTTTTTGTTTTTGTTTTTATGTCTTATCGGCGCTCCAGTCAGTCATTAAAAAACGCTCCATTAATGTCAAAGGATGTACATATAGTTTGTTACAGCCAACCATCTTAACCATTTGGATCGAAAGTCCAAACAAATGATGAAAACTATGTTGTGAATTATTAATCTATAAAAGAAAATAAACCCAAGAAACTTTTTTTTAAAATTCTAGAAGGGAAAATTCCTAAAAAATACACATACTGAATTTCTTTTACTAGAAAAATACACCAATTTTTTAAGCTTCCCAAAAAATACATAGACTAATTTTGGTTGTCCAAAAAATACATAAACTTTTGAATTTTCGAGATTTCACACCTCGATTTTAACGACGTTAACACTGTTTAATAGAACGTTAAGAAGCCGTTAAACGACGTTAACTCTGATTCAAAAGTTCATGTATTTTATGGACAACAAAATTAGTCTGTGTATTTTTCAGGAAACTTTAAAAGTTCATGTATTTTTTCAACAAAGAAAATTTAGTATGTGTATTTTTAAGGAATTTTCAAAAATATGCCAAGGTGACAAAGACTTTGTTTTTTTTTGTTAGACTGAAAAATGTAATTTTGGAATAATTTTTTTTCATGTTGAGACCATTTCTTCTAGTGTCGGTTCGGATCTATAATTAAAATACGTGTAAAATATCGATAATTTTTGGGTTTGTATTATGTGATAAATAATGTGTTTTTGTTTGGGTTTTTGGACCGGTTTTGGGCTGGTTCTTTCAGATTCAGGTCTTTCAGATCAAAGATATTTAGACCCAATAAATACTTTATAATTTTTTGGTTTGGATTTTGGTTGGTTCTCCTTGGGCATTGATCGATTCAGTTCTATAATTAAACTATATGTCAAATCTTTTTAATTTTTGGCTTCATATTAGGTCCAGGTATTTAGCCTCTGAATAGAATACGAAATATCCAAATTCCATCAAATTTAGTCGAAATTTATCATATATATATATATATATATATATATATATCTAAAATTCACAAAATAACTTGAAGTAAACTATTAATGATTAAAAATAACAACTTTTAAACTCTAAATTTTACATTGGAAGAACAAAAAGTATGAAAAATAGAACACAAACAAATCAGAGTCTTGGAAATACATGTTTTTTTAATTGGTTTTTGTCGGATTGAATATATTCGTGTTGATTTTATTGGGTCTGAGTTTTTAATTGATTCCATCCATGCCCAAGGAGAACCAACCAAAATCCAAACCAAAAAATTATAAGTATTTATTGGGTCTAAATATCTTTGATTTGAAAGACCTGAATTTGAAAAGAACCAGCCCAAACCCGACCCAAAGACCCAAACAAAAACACATTATTTATCACATAATACAGATCCGAAAATTATTGATATTTTACACGTATTTTAATTATAGATCCGAACCAACCCCCGAAGAACTGGCCTCAACATGAACAAAATATATTCCAAAATTACATTTTTCAGTTAAACAAAAAAAAAAGTCTTTGTCACCTTGGCATATTCTTGAAATTTCCTTAAAAATACACATACTAAATTTTCTTTGTTGAAAAAATACACGAACTTTTAAGGTTTCCTGAAAAATACACAGACTAATTTTGGTTGTTCATAAAATACAAGAACTTTTGAATCAGAGTTAACGTCGTCTAACGGCGTCTTAACGTTCTGTTAAACAGTGTTAACGTCGGTTAAATCGAGGTGTGAAACCTCGAAAATTTAAAAATTCATGTATTTTTTTGGGAAGCCTAAAAAGTTGGTGTATTTTTCTAGCAAAATAAATTCAGTTCATGTATTTTTTAGGAATTTTCCCATTCTAGAATGAACTATGTATGAGTGTTTGGTTGAGCCACTGTTGTCTCGGGTGGTGCCCTAGTTGCAGGCTTCACAGCTCCAATTTGTGGGATTAGGCTCAAGTCGTGATACCACACATCTTTCTCGGTTTGTTTCTACAAATCTATGAAAGTTTTATTACGTTTGAACAGTCGAGAGGAAGAAGATGAGAAAGTTTGTTATGAAAATAAAAGATGTTTTCATTAATGTCAACAGTCGACTTTACATCACTATATGTACATCTGTTACATTAAATTGAACTAGTCGGTTCCTTTACATTTGTTCCGGTGTAAACATCCTGGCGGAAATCACTCCGCTTTTCGGTTCAGCTCTTAGGATTCTTTTCCGGTGGTTGTCTTAGTTGATGTGGCTTCCATTTCAGCGGTGTCCAACAAATTTTCCTATGATCGGGAATCTATTTTCTTTTCAGATTGGTGGTTTTAGATTTCAGATCAAACTGGTTTGGGTAAGACCGGTTCTGGTGTTTTCGTTTTTTTTTTTTTGACATCAAAATACAGACTCATATTGACTCTGCGAACCAAACCGATAACTCTGTATCCATGTGAACAACAAAGGACGTTTGTGTTCTTGCACTACATGCTAGCCCATCCGTCCGTGAGTTCAGAATTCTTGGTACATAGATAATTGACGAGCTCGTGAAGTTTCTTTGAAGTGTATTGATATCTTGGAGATAATTTGCAAAAGCTGGTCATTCTTCTGGTTCCGAAATCATCTTCACCAATTGAGAACAATCTGTTGCAAAAGTCACCTGAAATTGCCGTAAATTCCTCATATTCTCCATAGCCCATATGAGCGCCTCCACCTCCGAATGAAGAGGTGACAAACTAGCTCGAACATTTCTAGCTCCCATTAATCCCACAAATCCTTCCAGTGTACTATACCATCCTTGACCATCAAATACATCCTCGTTTTTCCATGAACCATCAACAAAACACCAACGCCCTGGTATGACCCAGTACTCCCTTGCTGGAGTGCCTGTGGAGCAATCTTTTCCTGTGCTTCCCTCCACATAATTGCTTCTGTCTCCGCCACAGAAAGGGTATCTTTCAGTTCGACATCCAAATTACTAAAAAAAATGTTGTTCCGCGCTTTCCAAATGTACCATAAAATCCATGCAAATTGATGATTTTCCATTTTTGGTATGATTCGCCAAAACAAGTAATCCATATTCGTAAATAGAGAAGTTGTTGGAAAGACTACCGGATTAGAAGAAATCCGTGACAGAGCCCACACTTGACGCGCCGGAGGACATTCAAAGAAGATATGATTTACTGTCTCTTCTTCAGCTCCACATCTATCACAGCATATTTTCCCCTTTATCCCTCTCCCTTGCAGATTTTTCCTAACATACACCACGTTATCAATTGCCATAAAAAATGTTTCATTCTCGGAGGGCATCGTATTTTCCAACAAAACATCCACCGTTGGTCCCTGAAACACCACTGGTTAGCCTTTATCTGGATACACGCGTTCTACCTGATACCCTGACTTAACTGAATATTTCCCGTTCTGAGTAAAGTGCCATCCGTCCATGTCCTCCAACTGAGTCCTACTAAGCGGAATACTCTCTATAATTTTCGCGTCCTGGAGATCCACAATAGCTCTGATAGTCGTAATATTCCAGCTACGCGTATTCGCATTGATGAGTGGATCTACGGTAATATCCATTGGGAAAGTATGTTGTTTTTTGTTTGCTGGTCTCGGGTGTTTTCGTTTTATTTTAATTTCTTGTATTTTATGTTCTTTATTTCCTTTTCGGAAATCATTGTAGATAAAAAAATTAAAATATTTTAATTTAAAGAACCTTAAAAACTATTATATGATTTTTATGGAAATATTATTTAAAACCTTACGGTAAACACACTTATAACCTTGATTTTTTTCTACTAACAATTTTAACTTTCAAAATAATAAATTGAAGATATAAAAATTTAGTTTGCTGCACATTATTGTTTGGCACTTATTGTTACTATTTTTTCTGATATCAAATGGCTAATCTATTACTCAATCTTGAGGTGATCTGAGAATCCAGACCGGAATAGAATAACCAACAAATAAAAATTCTCGATAGAAAGATCGAGCAGTCTTATCTAAAGAATCAGAGACTCCGTTCTGCGTCCTGGGAACATAGAAGATCTTGAAGTATGGGAAGCAAATCCGCAATGTCATGACCTTTTCTAATTCTGCTGAGAATCGTGGCCATTACTGGGGATTTATGAGCATCGCAATCATCTCCTTGCAGGCAGTCGCAAAGCTCTGGCATGGCGAATGTTGAAGCATGTTCTCCATTGCCCACCGCAGTGGTTCAAACTTTGAGTGCAAAGCAGACTCCGCTCTATTAAAGTTACGCAAACCCATTAGCTAGCTATTTCCCAAACTGTCATTCCAAACCCAACCACATCCGCTGAATTGTGATGTATCAGTCCAAGAACCATCCACCATACATATGTTTCCCAGGCTTATGGCCTGGCTTTCCACAACTATATTTCCTTGAGTCGGGGATAAAATTTGCTCATTGGTTTGGAACCACACTTGGCACTCACTCTCTGCATAGCGGACTAGCTCCAATGGATCTCTATCAATTCTCCTAAACAGCTTGTCGTTTCTAGCCTTCCAAATATACCAAATCAGCCAGGTGTATGGATCCCTGTCCAATTTTGGTTCCACTATGTCATTATTTCTTCAGAAAGATAGTCTATATTCACATATTTTCTCTGTAAAGGAAACAAGGTAGGGCTTGTGGGCGTAGAGGATAAGGACCAAACTTGCAATGCTGATGGACACTGAAAAATCGCATGTGTAACTGTTTCCTCTGGTTCCCCACATCGTGTATAGTGGTTATCACATCTCATATGTCTATAGTTTAAAGTACTTGTAACAACCACGTGACATGTTATTAATTGCCACATTAGATGTCATATCTTATGGGGTGCCTTGATTTTCCAAGCATGTGTTTGAAGTTTTGTGATACTTGGTTCACAAACCTCAGTCTTCTCCTCCTTCATCAATATATTTCGCGCAACCCAATATCCAGATTTGACTGTATATTGTCCATTCCTTGTATAGCTCTAGCAATATGTGTCCCGTCGGTGTGTTAAACTAATGGCCATACTCCTTATGAGAGATAAGTCATCGACAACTACATAGTTCTCCAGGTGGCCCACATCCCAAGTCTTCATTTCTTGATTGATTAGATCACTCACTCTCATGATCGGATGTAACACCGATGCAGATGAGGATGCTGGCCTCGCTGGTACTGTAGGAATCCAAGGGTCCTCCCATTCTTTCACCTCATAGCATGCATGTATCTTTTGTCTAACTCCTAGCAAAAGTAATTCTCTTACCGCCGATATGCTAGTCCACAAATACGATGGGATACTGACAGTAAGCTGATGCAAAGGCGAGTTTAATCGATAATATCGACCTTTCAAGACTCGAGCTACCAAAGAATCTGGGAACTGCACCAATCGCGATAATTGTTTTGCTAGTAGGGACAAGTTAAATTTATGAAGCATTCTAAAACCAATACCTCTTTCCTCTCTAGATAAGCATAATTTGTTCCATATTGACGAGTGTATACCTCTCTTTGGGGGATTCGAACTCCACCAAAACTGTGCAATTGCGCTAACTAAATTTTCAAAAATCTCCAACGGGAGCAGTAAGCATGACATTACATATGTTGGTAAGGCTAGCAGTATGGACTTTATCATGACTTCCTTTCCACCTTTTGAGAGCCACATGTTTGTCCATCCATTTACTCTATTTTCCTTAGTTTATCTTTGAGAAAAACAAAGAGCTACATTTGGACCCACTGATGTCCTCTGGTATCCCTAAATATGTGTCCATCCCTCCTAAATATTGTTACTATATCATGTAGTTTTTCTAAAACAAATATATCTATCAAATATTCATTCTCATTTTAATTATTTAATCTCTTAACATTGTGTTTATTTAATCAATGAAAACACAGTCTCATCATATTCTGCGTTTGGCCATTCTCCCTTACACGGATAATGAAATAGAAATGATATTAGATTTTGATACACGATTTCAAATTATGGGATAATTTTCGATGCAAACTTTATATAATCGCATTTTATCCTTATTTGAAGTATGTTTGGGTATAAAATCTGTAACCTGAAGCCTGAACCAAACCCAAACTAAAAAAAATCTATATTATTCCATTCACAATATAAGAAATACCAGAATGGGTCTTGTAGGTGGTACAAAATATATCTGAACTCGAAGTGTTATTAGCCAAACCGAACGGATTACCCAAAAAACCGAAAAACAAAAAAAAATTGAAACTAATCTGAATGTCCAAATTAATCACAACTATAAATTTTTGAAATATAAATATGTGCTTCAAAAAATTCAATTCTATATGTATTCTGAAATGGAATCTAAAATAAGTATTTAAATTTTAAATCAATATCTTAAATATCCAATTCTAACAAATAAGTATTTACTTCTTATGTTTTGTTTTAAAAATTTGGATTTAACTTCAAATATATCCGAACCAGACTAATGTAACCCGAATCTGAACGATATATTGTTTATGTGTGTTTAGGGTGTGATACAAATTAGAACACAAATTGATGTGTTATATCATAACATGATTCATACTTTAATATGAATTTATTTTTTATTTGTTATATTTGTCAAAATTAATTTTGTTATAATATTAGCTTAATTTTAGTAAATACTTATTTTTTTTATATAACGTTTAACCAGTTTCATAATTGATAAATGTTTACATTTTTTATGAGATACGCTACAAGAAACTATAATTGTAAATCATAATATAATGCAGTATATCATATAATCAAATAATATTAATTTCATCTAAATTTCGTATTTTATTTTATCAAATTCAAATATATTAAAGTATATTTAATATTCTAGTTAGCTATTATATTAAATATAATATTATTTATTATTTTTAGAATCTCATTTTAATATTTTGCATTCATAAATCGAAGTATGTTGTAAACTGTGTGAATATATGTTATTATGTATATGAAATTATTTTAATTTATGATTTATAAAATAGTTAGTGGATAGATGAAATTATATATATATTATTTACAGTAATTATTTAAGTATGAATATGAATAATGTTTATATAAATATTATAGAAATGTTATTTCTTGTTCTATAAATCAAAATTAATTAATATTCACTTGTAATTAAATTTAAAATAACTACGAATTTTCATTATTTTATAAATATTAAAAGTTATATTTTAAATAAAAATATGCTAAAGTATATCATTAAAATGTATTATTAGAAAAACTCTACTTAATAATATCTTTTGATATTTTTTGAATATATTTAATAATAGGTTGAGATTGTATATATTTTTAATGATAACTGAAGTTTACTGTATGCAAAATAATAACAACTACATAATTGAAATGAAACCACATGAAAAAGACAAAACGAGAGTACACCATAACTTTAATGGAACGTTCTTTGACAAAAATTATACTATTAAAATAGAAGTCAGTTATATCTAGTTATAAATATTTTGGTTAAATTTCCTTTATTCAAGTTTTGTGACCAAAACAGGAAAAAGCAATCCATAAGCTCACTCTTGTTTTTTTTGTTCACCTTGGTTTGGTGAAAGTAAATTGATTACCATACTTTTCCCTATGAATTTTCATGTTTATTCTTTAAATTTATGTATTTTTGGGTTATATTATATACTAGGTTAATACCCGCGCAAATGCGCGAGATGAGAATTATATACATATATATATATATATTATTTTATACGTTATTTTTTATTTTGTGTTCTTTTATATATTATAAAATAATAAATATATATTGAATAATTGGAAAATATATAACTATTATATATACAATTAATTTAGTACGAGCACTTAAATAAAATAATCATAGTTATTATAATCATTTTATATAAGTAAATTTAATTAATAAATGATATTAATATCTATATATATTATACTTATATTTTGGTTATCTAATAATAAAGCTTTATGATCATTTGTATATTTTTATGACAAAAATTTTAAGCCATTGAGAACAACATTTCTAATGTAAGAGATTTAATATTTCAGTAATTTATCATTATTTAAAATAATTAAATTCAAAGTTTATCATTAAAATATCTAGTTCTCAATACTTGTTCAATGAAATTTTGGAATTAAATTTCTATGTATTTTAATTGGTATATAATTTAATTTAAACATCACTATATATATAATTGTTTGTATTGTACTATAACAAAATATTTAAATTATTAATAAAAAATATTATATGTGAAATTTTTAAATGTCTTTATTAATTTGCAGTCATTTTTAAAAAAATTCAAATTAAAACATATATGAAAAAAATAATTTTTTGTTATATATTTAATATTATTTTTTAATTTATTTTCACAATATAAATTTAACAAAAAAGTAGAGGCTATACAATTTTAGTAAAATCTTTCTTATTCAAATCATTAATTTCCGTATATATATCATAACCATATTTTTCGTAAATTTTATTTAAAGAAATAATAAATAGCATTAATAATATTTTTATGCTTATTGTAATACAAAGTATATTATATGTTTATATGGACCAACATTGTTCTCCAGTAAATTTGAGAAACATTCTCATGGTGACACGTAACTACCAAAACATGTTTTAATGATTCTCAATTAATATATAGGAGATTTGATTTGTGTGTTAGATTATGTATTTTCACTAACTTCTTTTGTTAGGTTATCATTTCTTTTTCTAACTACTTTTCTTGTGTGAAATTTCTATTTTTATTATTCATTAATCCTTAGCTGTGCTTTTATCAATTTTCTTGCTAGTTTATTTAAATTTAAGTTTGATGACTAAAAATGAGATTTTTTTGGGAAGTTCACTATTTTTATTCTTGTTAGCGTGATTTGATGCAAAGTGAAAAGTACAGTATATATATATATTTTTTTCTTTTCTTATGTATATATTTTTGTATGTTATTTCTTTATTGTTTATTTGTTATATCTTGTTATTTTGTTTTACAAACTGATTTTTATAAAAGAATTATGTTTTTATTTTTATTAATCAATGGCTGTGGTTTTCCTTGAAATATGTTTCCATGAAAATCACTTTTTTAATGAAACTAGAAAATATTATCATAAATGAATTAATCTTCTTTTAAGTTCTAATGATTTTTGTTTGTATATTTTTGAAAATTTTGTATTTTGAGTTATATCATGTAGTTTTACTAACCATTATTTATTAACAGAAATATTGATATAAAAATCTGGTTGGATTGAAAATAAACTAATGATTAAAGAGGATTTATGAGTTATCGAATGTTGTAGGAATTGATTTGGTTTAAATAATAAAAGATATAAATATGGAGAATGATATTTTTTTAAGAAACTATAATATTATGTCAAGTTTATAATAGAGAACCTCTGGATAAGGTGGCAACATTAGATGATATATTATTATATACATATGTAGATATGCTAGATTTTATTTTAAGAGAGATTTAGTTAACTATCCATATTGGGAGTTCATATTAGAGAAGTGTCTATGATTTAACATAAAGACTTAGTTTTATACAATTAGGATTTTGCTTGGATATTGATGTTTCTCTTGCATTTTCTTTCTTTTCTACGATTTTTTATTATTTCTGACACTCTTTTTCTCCTGAATCCTCTCTTATACTTTCTTTCTATTTTTCTCATTGTTTTCTTGTTATACTTTTTTTTTCTTTCACACTTTTTCTTCTAAATAACTTTTCTTCCTTAAAAACTAAACGACGCACGAAACAAAATAATTTTTATTTGTTAAAAAAGTAACTGACACACAAAACAACGTATTAATTTGTTTAATTACACCATAGACTAAGAAAATCAATATTGCAACAGTTAATGACTCTGTTAATAAAGCTGATACATGTATTTGTTAACAGCTAACACATTTGTTAACATTTACAAAATTTGTTACCAGTCAATGTTTATGTTAATACATCTGGTACATGTTTTTTAATAGCTAACACATCTGTTAAAATCTACAAAATTTGTTAACAATTAATGTCTCTTTTAATACATCTAGTACATGTACTTTTTAACAGTTAACACATCTGTTAAAATCTACAAAATTTGTTAACAGTTAATGTCTATGTTAATATTTCTAGTATATGCTTTTGTTAACAGCTAACACCATATTCTTATATATATATATAATATTAACAATATATATATTATTAATAATATATTTGTTCTTATTATATATATAAAATATTATATATATATATATAATATTAACAATATATTTGTTATTAGTATATGTATAAAATATTAATTTGAAAACACCAAAATAAAAAATATTTCATCAAAAAAGAAAAGAACAAAAAAGTAGAAGAGAAAATGACAAAAAAATATAAAAGATAATGATAGGGTGTGAAAGAAATGAAATAAGAAAAAGAAAGAGAGGCCATGTCAACGTCATCAATGGTTACTTAATTAGTAGTCATATGATATGCTAGCCTATTTTTTCTCTTTTTTTGTTTAAATAGTTTGGACAGATATATACCCACTAGACCTTAACAGTCCATAGCTAGTGTTGAGCTATATTACCATAGTTTAGAAACGTCAGAGTTATGAGTATATCATATATGTATACGTAAAATTGGTACATATACAGTAAATTGGTGTAATCATGTTGAACTCATGATCTCAACCCAATATATATACATTTTGCAAATATCGATCATTATTGGCATTAATACACTCTGCTCAACATAATCAGTACAAACACCTTTACGTTGAGTAAACATTAAGGATGAGACAAGTAATTGAACTGTATATCCAATCTGATGACCTTTTTTTCTGACTTCTTGGTAATTTCATAAATATGTATTTGAAAGAAAATTATGCGAAGAAAAATAGATAACGTGATTGAGATCTGGCTTACTTAGTTCAGAGTGCACTTGAAGGAAACAAATTTAGACTCTTCATTCCATCACACTACAAACGAAGCTGTACACAATAATAGTACTGTAATCCTCTTTAATTTTAGGTCAATAATTATACATATATAACAACTAAATTAGTTCATAATTAACTTATATAAGAAAATAATAAATTTATTCAAACAAAAAAATATGTTAAATTTATTATTGAAAAAAGCAAATCATATACCAAATGAGAGTTGTTTAAACTACGAATAAAAATTTTAAAAAGAAAAGCAAAGATCAAAATAACAAATAGATAACAAACCAAACTAACATTTAAAAAAAAGATTAATATAACGAGGATATATACATATAGTTACGAAATGTTATCTAGATAAAGGTGGGACGGCTTACATTGTTAAAACCTTGTGTTTAAATAGAACTTCTATCATAGTTTTCATTTTTTTATCTAATCATCATGTACTGCTTATCCTGTGTTTTTTAGAACATTACGGCTTATATCATTGATTAATATTTTGGCCATAATTAATTCAAAAAAAAACTCTTTAGATTAATTAAAAAAAACTCATTAGATTAGTTCATAAAAAAACTCTGTAGATCCAGAATAGAAAAATGTGGACCTATCTGATTCAGTTTTCAAAATGAGTAATAGCAATATTAGAACAAGACCAACCTCGTTTTGCTTTTCTTTTCAACGACAGGAGGTCCACTTGACCGTATACATAACATATTCTTGAAGATTATGTCTTCGCACATACGCAAGATAAAAGTAAGTTTGGGTCCGATTCCGATGGGTTACGATGGTCCTACATTCCTCCGACTTGACAGAATATTGCAAATAGATACTATTGGAACATCTCCAATAGTTTACATTTGAGCTCGGCATTCGATTTCTATTTCAGGATTTTTTTAGATAAAAAAAAAGAACATTATCCATTTAGACCAATCTCATTTACTAATTGTTTCTCTAGGCTAAATATTTTTAAAATGGTAATAATGTCCTTAAAATTTTAATTATAAATTCATAATTAGATTTATTAAATAATTAAAATATATTTAGATATATTTAATATTATAATAAAATATATTATTATAATTCAAATAAGTAGTAACGTAGAAGAAACAAAATCCTCAGTCTAAATTTATTTTTTTGCAAAAAATGATTTTTTTTAAATATGGAAATAAAATATTTTCAAATATTTTCTTTCCATATTT
Source organism: Diplotaxis tenuifolia (assembly GCA_014822095.1). NCBI lineage: Eukaryota > Viridiplantae > Streptophyta > Magnoliopsida > Brassicales > Brassicaceae > Diplotaxis > Diplotaxis tenuifolia. Next base: position 4,311 of record JABAYD010030129.1, on the reverse strand, counting down.
TCTGAAATATTCATAATTATCCGTAGAATATGCATTTTACTGTATGTAGAATACAATTAAATATTTTGAAATCGATCTCTACGGATATGTAGCACACAATAAACAAAGTTTGAAACCAACTTCTACATGTTTTAGAATTTTAATAATCTGTAGATAGTGTGTAGGAAAAACCGAAAAATGCATCTTCCAAATGTTTTTAGATTATTGTTATTTACGTAGATGTCTTATTCTAATCTTAGTAAATTGAAGAAAAACGTGAATTTTATTTTCCACTCCGCAGACATAAAATGAAATCTGAAATTTTATAAAAACATTTTCAGAACCAAATAAAAATACTTCTATATTGGTATAGATATTTCTGCAAATGTTCCCATTGTTCCTATTTTTTCGGTTTATAAAACTATTTATTTTCTTTATTTTCAGAAGTAGAAAAGGGTATCATAAGTAAAAACGGTACAAAGTTTGGATCACTGAAAAGAACAATGTCCCTATTTTTTGGCCTAAAAAAATTTCCTTCTTTTTTTAATACGTTTATCTGGTTTTGTTTTTCTTTTTGGTTATTGAAAAATGTGCTGAAGTAGACCAAAATATATCTCCGTTTGGTTCAGAATTCGGCTTATTCGGTTTGAGTTTTGGTAGTATTATTTATTCTGAACTGAACCGAAATCAGTTTATTCAGTTAGTATATTTCAAATAGATTAGTTTCATGCTTGCAAACCGAACCGAACCGAAGATCAATGAAAATATTAAAATCGGCCGATCGGTTTACTGGTTCAGCTGGATGTTAAACCACAAACCAAAAAATGGTCTGGCTGGTTCAGTTTACTTCGATTCTTACCTGCCCACCACTAGTTTACATTATCCCCCCCCCCCTCCTTCTCCTCTCTAAAAGGGGTACAATCAAAATGAGATATTGTAACTGAAAAGTGAGTTATTGTGTTTAGTACTCCAATAGTTTCTCTCATTTGTTTCCTCGAAATAAAATTTTATATATATATCCTAATAGTAAAACTTACTTTTAATTCTAATAACACTTGTTATTTTTAAAAAATACAAATTTACCCAAAATAATTTTATTTTAACTATATCTTTATTATAGAAATAAATTTCGTTTATAAAAGCATATAAAATGATTTATATAAACTTATAATTGTATAATGAAAGTTACAATAATTTTTAAAGTATAAAACACAAATAGTAAACATTTTTTAGATTAAAAAGCAAAATTATATAAAAGTTTAAGGTTCAATTTATAGATAAAAAAAAGTCTAACACTATAATGAGATTGTGAATAGTATTCCTCAAATTTGAAAGAATACAATTCACAAACTTATTTTTTCCTTTAAATGATGTATTACTAAAGTTTGTTTTCCCTTATTTTTAATATTTTCTCTCAAAATGAAATATCAGTGGAGATGGTTGGTGGTAAGTAAATGTTTGATTTATTGCATGGTGTTTCAACAAACTACACCCTAAATAAAAAAAATCTAAGTTTTTCTTGACACATAAGAAATACAGTGCTTAGTACATACCATAAAAAAAAAATTATCAATGTTCAACCAATATATGGAACAATTAGGGTAAAACCCGCCGGACGGGCGGATAAGCACGTGCTAATTAATAGAAAAAATAAAATTTTAATAAAAATTTGATATTTTCAGTTATTATTTGTGTCATAACTCATACGTGAGAGGTTCAAGAACCTTATCTTCTAAAGCATAAAAATATTTAATGTAGAATTGCTATAGGAATATTTTTTATTCATTTAATTTCTACAACTACATTAGATATAGATACATAAAAAATCTATAGTTTAAATTCTACCGTAAAAGTTTTACAGCTACAGTCCAACCAATCACCTCCAATCTATTTAAGACCACATAAACTCATAAGTTTCGTGCTAATAGAATTAAATACAAAAATAGTTTACTTACTTAAAGTTATATGATGATAGTGTTCGTGTTTCATTGGAAGAGGTAAAAGAAGGTAATTTGGTGCTAATTTAAATTGGAACTCATATGACATCTTTTGTTAGTTCTCTCTTATTTCCAGGGTTTTAAAGGTCTTACTAAAAGTTAGCAAAATATAATAAATTAATTTTTTGTTTTTGTCACTGAGATTTTCTAAACATTTACATACAATATTACTTCTTCCATTCACAATAGTTTAAAATAAGAACATTAATACTAAGAAAGTTGTTATTTTTTAGAATGTAGTATTTAATTAATAAATTTTACTAATTATAAAAAAGATGACATTATTTGATTGGTCAGAATATATCCAATAAATGTAATATTTATCTAGATATGAAAAAAACTACCTACATTTTGAAAGAATTTTTAATACTGTTTACAATAAGGAACAGAGAAAGTGGTATGTAGTTTTAATGAAAATACATTAATTAATTTGTTTTCGTTAATAAATACAGAACTTAAGAAGAAAGTATAGTTCAAAAAAATGATTATTAATAAAAGAAAGTAAGCTATAGAACTCGCATTTGTTACTTTGAATTTGTAACTTTAAGAATTATTAGAGTTTTGAAGGGTATATTTTTCATTTTTAAAATATCTATATTTAATTTTAACGTAAAAATTTTAAATGTATCATTTATATTTTTCTTGTTATATGTTATGTAAATTTGCAATCTTATTGTTTAGATTTTTATTCAACATTATTCATATAAAATATTTTTAACTATTTACTTTGTTATACAAAATTATTAATATTTAATGTTTTTACGTTTTATATTTTTCTAAACATATTATTTTATAGTAAAAATATATTAAATTTGTAGTTAAAATATTTTTCATTAATATCTTTTAAATTATTACAAAACTTTCTGATATTCTAATTTTTTAAATAACACATGAACTAAAATATAGTTATATACTATTTTGTATATAATCATTTTTAGATAATATGTTGTTGTGAGTTTTAAATTAAATAAAAAATAACATATAGTTGTAGATATAAAAATTTAACGTATGCTAACATTTTTTGTATAAAAATATACATAGTTTATGAATGTTAATTCTTTTAATGGTGAATAAATTTTTATTTATTTAAGTGAAATAAATTTTAAAATAAAAAGGTTTATTAACCAAATTTATTTATTTTTATTTAATTCCTAGTGTACTTTTATTTTAATATAATATAGACTATAATATGAAATTTACAAAAATAGTATAGAATTATTGTTTTGTTTTTATAGTAAATTTTTAATTAATACTATAATAGTATTATATATTTGAAATTAATTATTGTGTTATTTTATTTTGAAAAATAAACTTTTCGTAAAATTTTGTTAGATTTTTTCTTAACCGATTTTGTTATTACTAAAAATAAAATATAAATCCATTACTTTCAGCATATTTGATATACACTAATTGATTAATGTAAATAATCAAATATGCCACATTAAATAATTAATCAAATGGTCATACATAGACTACTTAATAGTAGATAAAAAGAATGACTCTATTTTAATAGAGCATATTATTTTCTAGTAAAATAACTATAAGATTTATTACTCTAAGTAATCCATAACCAATTATTGTTGATTATTAGTATTTCTTTGAATTGGTTTTAATCTAAATGGAATTATTAAATAATTCTATTCAATAAAGTTAACAAAAATATCTGATTGGATAGTTGTAAAACCATTTACACATTTCTTTATATTCGATCAATGGGTTATGTTGACCACTCGTGGTGGCTCTCCTCCTGTTAGGAATCCTAGGAATCGTTTTGGTTTCTTCATGCGTACAATCAAGTCGGCGGTGATCAAGGTTACAATATGATTTATTTATCTAATCTCCTGTTGTGATTCAGTAGTTGGTTCCAAAGACGTTTGTTGGTTAATCAAAATGTCTGAAGTATCTTCTTAAGAAATCCGAGTGAAAATGATAAACGTTAGAGGTGGAAATTTTGTGAGGAAACTTACCTGTTATCCCATATAATTGTATCTATATATAATAATATTTAAGGAAAACATACTCCAGTAAATATGTAGAAAAGTGGATTCATTAAATAATGCCATAAAAATCATTAATTAAAGTTGAATCGACAGACAAACAAAAAGTAAAAAAATGTACTAGGAATCGTAACACATGTCATGTTGAGAAGAAATGTGACATGGCTAAAGGAGAAAAGAGAAAAAAACAATCTTTATTATATAATAAGATACTAGGTTAAGAAACGCGCATTTGCGCGGGATGAAGATTATATATGAAGATTATATATAAATTCTTTTATATGTTATTTTTTATTTTTTATTTTTTATATGTTATAAAATAATAAATATATATACGT
>JABAYD010030099.1:0-18702 GCA_014822095.1 Diplotaxis tenuifolia | reverse complement strand
GATAACACAAAATAGAAATATAACTTAACTAGAATATAGACTAAAAGAATTGGAAAATTTCTTCTTGACTGAAAAGGAAACTAATACGAAAGGCAAAAACTCGTAACTTGCAACCCACATAAAGATGTGCTACATCACCTTCCCAACTGAAAACAACCTCAAAAAAATTCCCTGAACAACTTCCTTGTTCACCCTATTTATTTACTTCTTTTAAACTATTAAAATTCTTTAAGTCTAATCTTAATTCAACACTGAAATCTATTGAGTAATCCTAGAGTCTATGTGGATTCGATCCCTAAGTACTACGACTGAACCTCTTATTTGAGAGAGTAAAGTCACTCATTAAGATAATTTGAGTGTTATAAAATTTGGCGCCGTTGCCGGGGACTATTTCTTATTACTATTAGATTTAGTTTAGATTATAGTTTAGACTCTGTTACTGAAAGTTGCTAAGTTCTCCTTATTATCCTGATTTCTCAGGTACTCAAAAATGGAAGACACGAGTTTCAGCCGAGCATCGATCGACGCCGACGCAAAAATATCGAACATCGCGGACATGATGGAATCGAGCGACACACCGAAGGAAAAATCAATCGTCATACATCCGCATACATCGATCGACAACCCATCGCCGGAAGCAGGTAAGGTTTCTCTCACCGCACTTGCTAATGAGAAAGTAGTTCAAATTGAATCAATAGGTAAATTAGGTAATGCAGTTAGCCAAAATAAACAGGAAATTAAAACCCCGATAACTACTTATTCCACCTCGAAGAAAGGTGATGAAATTAATTTACCTTTACAAGACTACTTAAATCCTGGTAGGACCTATTCCAATAGGTCCGATATTAAAATAGAAGACTACTATATCATGGTACGTCATAAACCCTTCCGTGGAACGCTCTCAGAGCATCCACAAGATTACATCGAAAACCTGGAAAACTTAGTGCTAGATGAGCACAACCGTTATAAACTCTTTCCATTCTCTTTAGAAGGGGAAGTGAGGATATGGCTAGATCAAGTACCAACAGGATCCCTTACTTTCTGTAAAGAGATTCGAAAAGTCTTCCTTAAACACAAACGTTTTCAATGATGAACGCTACTGAGATGTAAGGAGGAAAATTTCTACCTTCCAACAAAGTACACGAGAATCATTCAGAGCCGCTTGGAAAAGATTCAAGTGTTATCAGCTAGACTGCCCCCATCATGGTTATCCAGAACCACAATTCCTTAACATTTTATATGGAGGAGTTAGTATGCACTACCAAACCACGCTTAACACAGCAAACAAAGGGAACTTCGTCACCTGAAATTCCGAAAAAGCAAGAAGGCTCATGGAAAATATAGCAGTAGTAAGATCATACGAGATGATGAATGAGGAGAAAGGGAGAGAAGTAAACTCGATATCTGAGCTAGATTTAACTGAGATTAAAAGATCTCTAGATTCCCTTTACTCCTATCTAACGATGCAGGATCAATTTGAGATGTTTCAAATTGATAACGTTCCTTCTCATATAGATTGACATATAAATCGCACAAATAGAACAAGGCATTTAGATCCTCATCAAATACCAATCATCGATAGTTTCACCCAGCTCTACGAGACCACTGTGAGATCACGTAAAGGAAGAAAAATCTAGTCTAAATCAAGATCTCACAGGAAATCGTAGGTTGATAGGTGATATCAGCAGAAAGATGGATACTATTTATGGTGAGCTGATGAAGAAAGTAGATGGTTTGAGTAAGTATATCAAGAAATTGGAAAGCCAAGTAGCTGAAAACGCTATTGCCATAAGGAAAGAGACAGGACGCCTTCCCATTAGAACTGACTCAAACCTAAAACGTCAAATCAATGTTGTTCTGCTGCTAAATGGAAACTCTTGGCTACGAACGCCAATGGCAACACTAGTACCAATAAATAAACAACCATCAATGATTTGAGCAAAAATTACTCTCACCCCACCCTTCTCGTTGATCCTAATGTAGACCTGGAATCTCTTAACGAAAAAAGAAGATCGACTACTAGTAATGCTTAAAAAACAGTGATAGATGTGGAAGGAGAAAAATATGATTCGGAGGAAGAGATCGGAATTGATCGACAAGATAAAAGATATGTTAATCGATCCGCGACAGAAAACAACGATTGACGGGCAAATTTCAATATCGATCGACGCTCGTCCAATAACGAACCGTATGTAGAAAGGGTGTACAAAACCTTACCATGTTTTCCTCCCACCAAGTTACAATCTAAAAAGAAATTGGAAAAAGTCATCTGTAAGAAAGCACTCGACAAGATTAATGTAGAGATGCCGCTCAGTGATGCAATTCATTTGGCACCATCCTTTAAAAAGTATGTAAAAGATATAATGTCTGAAAACCCTCAAATTTTGGAACACAACGTAATGATGGTATTAGAAGAAGTGAGCGCCGTAATCCAAGGAGAAAATCCAATCAAACAACCTGATCCCGGTAGTTTCGTCTTGGACTACAACATACAAGATGCACGCTTTCCTCGCTCTCTATGTGACCTTGGTTCCAGCGTAAATCTCATGGCGCATTCTGTTGCAATATCCCTAGGATATGACAAATTTAAAACAACTCCAATAACTCTAGTTCTTGCAGATAGATCCGTTAGAGTACCAGAGAGAATACTAGAGGATGTACCCGTAAAAATCAACGGTTGTTGCATACCGACATATTTCGTTGTGTTAAAATACAGACAAGAGCCAAAAGACCCCCTCATTTTAGGCAGGCCTTTCCTTGCTACTGCCGGAGCTATCATCAATGTCAAAGAATGGCGAATATGCGTGAACATCGGAGACATTCTGATGACTTTCGATATGGAAAAACTAATTAAATGCCCTCTGATTTATAGCCAAACTTTCTCTGTAGGGGACATTTCTGGACTCCCTGATGAATCCTTCTAGGAAGCGTGTACCGACGATTTAGCAGAAAACACATCTACCAGCACCGAGAAGGAATTATCCAGCTTAGACAATAGAGCAGACGATTATGCACATTTGATGGATGCTAGTATCGACATCTCAAAAGAAGACGAGGATGATCCTAAAATAAAAATTAATCAGTATTTAAAGGAAACCTCAGATCAACAACCACCGTCGTCAGCCGGTTGGAGCGAAGATAATGCTCTAAAAGTAGAACTAAAACCACTGCATGTCTGACTTAAATATGATTTTCTGTACAACAACTCCTACCCCATTATCTTTAACGCCAATCTGACCAATGATGAACTTGTGCATTACTAAACAAATTGCGCAAGTACATGAAAACCATAGGATACTCGCTTGACGAAATTCCCGGTATTCACCCGATCTCTGCATGCGCCGAATGCATCTAGAGGATGATTCCAAAACATCTGTGGAACAGCAAAAGGAGGTTGAACCCGAATCTGAAAGAAGTTATGAAGAAAGAAATCATTAAACTTCTATATGCTGGAGTCATATACCTAATTTCAGATAGTGAGTGGCTAAGCCTCGTGCATGTTGTACTAAAGAAAAAAGGCATTACAGTGGTAAAGAACGAAAAATATGAATTAATCTCTATGAGAAACGTAACTGGTCAACGGATGTGTATTGACTGTAGGATATTGAACGCCACCACTAGAAAAGACCATTTTTCTTTACTTTTCATCGATCAAATGTTGGAAAGACTAGCGAATCACCAATACTACTGTTTTCTTGACGGATATTCTGGATTTTTCCAAATCTCTATACATCTTGGCGATCAAGAAAAAACTACTTCTACATGCCCGTATGGGACATTCGCATATCGTAGGATGTCATTCGGTCTATGTAACGCTTATGCGACTTTCCAACGATGCATGATGTCAATCTTCACTGATATGATCGAGGACTTTATGGAAGTCCTCATCGATGATTTCTCTGTCTACGGATCGAGTTTCAGAAGCTGTCTCGATAATCTGTGAAAGGTTTTGGCAAGATGCAAGGAAAAGAACCTTGTGCTAAATTGGGAAAAATGCCATTTTCATGGTCAACAAGGGCATTGTTTTTGGTCACAAAGTTTCCGCTGCCGGTATAGAAGTATACCGAGCTAAGATTGAGGTAATGACCGGTTTACCAGCACCTACAAACGTCAAGGATGTTAGAAGTTTTCTCGGAAATGTTGGATTTTACAGGAGATTATAAAAGATTTCAGCGAAATTTCTAGACCGCTTACAACCCTTCTATGCAAAAAAGTCAAATTTGAATTTACACCCGACTGAATGAAAGCATATGAAGAAATAAAGAAATCTCTTATATCCACCCTGTTGTACAAGCACCAGATTGGAATCTCCCTTTCGAAATAATGTGCGACGCGAGCGATTTCGCTGAGGAGCATTTATAGGACATCGAAAAGATAAAAAGTTGCATGCCATATATTATTCCAGCCGCACACTTGATAAGGCGCAAAGAAATTATGCGACAACGGAAAAAGAACTACTTGCTATAGTTTACGCATTTGAAAAATTTCGCCAATATCAGGTTGGTTCGCGAGTGATCGTACATACCGTTCACGCTGCTATCAAATATATGATGCAAAAAAAATACGCAAAACCATGTCTCATTCGATGGATCCTACTCCTACAAGAATTCGAGATAGAAATTAAAGATAAACGAGGAGTTGATAATGGAGCGGCATATCATCTTTCTCAGATAAGAATAGGGAATGACATCCCCATTGCTGATTCATTCCCTGCAGAAACCAATCATTTGTTGCCCAAATAGCCCTTGTCTCCGAAGAGACATCGATCGATGCACTTGACAACACATCGATCGATTCTAGAGATGACATATCGCTCGACATAACAAATGCCGTAACGACCGACACCATTAGTCGATCTCACGGCACACCTTCCATAAATATCATTGTGGACATTAAGGTGAATGTTGCCTTTAGCACATCACGTTCTGAACCAGATCCTTCGGGAGATGAGAAATCAATTCTAAGTGTGCATGCAATCGACAGAAGACTAAAAGATAGACCTTGGTACGCTGACATAGTCAATTGTTTGGCTGTTGATGTCGAGCCAGAAGAACTTAAGGGATATATGAGGAAGAAATTCATAAGAGAAGTCAGATGATATCACTGTGATAAACCTTATCTCTACAAACATTGTTCCGATGGAATATACAGGCGCAGTGTATCTAAAGCCAAAATCCCCGATATAAATTTTCAATGTCATGGATCTGATTACGCCGGACATTTTGGCACTTTCAAAACCGTTTCGAAAATCCTCCATGCATGATTTTGGTGGCCGGCAATGTTCCATGATGTTCATGCACACATCGCTCAATGAGACATGTGTCAAATACAAGGAAAAATTAGCAAAAAGCATGAAATGGAACATAAATTCATTTTAGAAGTGGAAGTATTTGACTACTGGGCATTGGTTTCATGGGTCATTTTCCATCCTCCTACGGAAACATATATATACTAGTCGCTGTAGACTACGTATCTAAATGGGTCGAAGCAGTAGCCTCTCCAACCAATGATACCTCTGCCGTCGTGAAACTGTTCAAGAGCATTATTTTCCGCGATTTGGAGTACTCAGAATAGTAATTAAGCGATGGTGGAATTCATTTCATCCATAAAATTTTTGATGGTTTGCTCAAAAAAATGGTGTTCACCATCGAGTCGCCACACCCTACCATCGACAAGAAGTGGACAAGTAGAAGTATCGAATAGATAAATCAAGGAAATCTTGGAGAAAACCGTAGGAATCTCTAGAATTATTGGTCTCGAAAACTAGATAATGCTCTGTGGACTTACATAAATGCATCAAAACACCTCTAGGAACAACACCTTTCCACTTACTCTACGGGAAATCATGTCACCTACCAGTTGAACTAGAACACAAGGCAGCCTGGGCTGTGAAGCTATTAAATCTTGACATCAATCCAGCTGTCGAAAAAAGACTTACTCAACTGAATGAACAAGATGAAATTTTACATGTAGCAGAAGAAAATTCGAAATTATACAAAGAAAGGATGAAAGCCTGTCATGATAAGAAAATCATATCCCGACGCTTTAAACCTGATGACCAGGTGCTTCAATATAATTCCTGGCTAACCTTATTTCCTTGAAAAATCCAATCTCGTTGGTCAGACCATTTTACAATTATGGAAGTAAAACCTTACGGAGCCATCACTTTTATAAATGACAAAGGAGAAGAATTTATAGTGAATGGCCAATGAATCAAGCATTATTGGGCCAAGCCACCAAATAGCAGACCTTTGCGTCTAAAGACCCTAATCACAGAGTAATCAAGTTCGTCAGTCAATCTTTACAGCTAAAAATAAGCGCTCAATGGGAGGCAACTCATTTTAACCAATATAAAAAAATATATTTTTTTTTTAAGTCAAGAAAGGGATTATGATCATTTTATATTTTGCTTAGTATCTAACCACATTATAGCACTATTCTTAGAATTGTTAATAACAAAGCATACTAGAGATACTAAAGTGGATCACCCTGCCGATATACCACACACTTGCTTAGAAAGCTTGAAGGAACCAAAACTGACCTTCGACCTTAATCTGACTAAACTGCTTGCTTTGAGACTTGAGCTACATTGGATCGGATTCCTCTTTCAAGTCTGAAAGATATAAGTCTGTAATTTTTGTTTTCTTTCTCTCCTCTTTTCAGCATCTAAAAAAAATTGAGATGATTTTCTGAGATGCAGAGGGGTAGGTACATTATCGATGACCCCACTATTCTAATTCAAAGGAATGATCACACATCGATGGAAGCGAGGGGTAGGTATATTACCCATGACCCCATTATTCGCCTACATTTTTGTCAAAAAGAAAAGACAAAAGACCAATAGGATGAACAAGATGGAATGTAATGTACATATATCTCTGTTCACTAGAATTGAGCTCTAAGATTCAGAGAAAAGAGATATAGGGAGAAAAGAACCAGAATAAGACTACCTGTTTACTCGGATACCTGTTTGAGTGAGATTCCAAGTGTGCTACGATCGATACTCCCAAGGTAAAGCCTGCGCTTTATTTTATGTAAGAAATGAGGTTAGTAGAGGGGTGAGTCAATCTAATATTCACTAAGTTGCTGGTAGAATGGATTTGGTTGCTAGACTAGGATATGGTATATAAAGTATCTCTAAGATTAGATTTTATCTGATGTGGTTGCAACATTTTTTGGGCAGAGATTCTAAGTTTAATTTTTTTGTGAATCCCTACTGCATTTCCTCTTTCAGAGAAATTACTTGTCTGTTTTGCTTAAGGACAAGTAAAATGATAAGTCTGATGGAGTTGATATGTCATGAATTATACCAGTTTTCAACTATGATTCGGATATGTTTCAAAGCACTTTACAGGCATTTGGAGTCTTTTTAGAGTAATTTCAGGTCCAAATGCTTGTTTGGAAAAAATGATGATTTTGAGACGTTTTGGAGACCTTGGGGAAACTTCACCAACGATGGAGAATAGATCGATGTTTGAAGAGACATGTCGATCGACAAGCATGAATATTCAGTTAGAGAACAACATTAACTTAACCGTAAAGCTTGCAGGAATAATTATCGATCGACGTGAATATCGTCGTAGCGATCGATGTTTTGAAAGGTGTTTCGATCGATGTTCTTGTGGACAAATCAATCGACACTATCTTGCAGTTGATAAACAAAATTTGAGATCCGAGATTTAGACAAAGGAAACCTGCTGGGCTTCAATTAACTGTTTGATTTCATGAACAATAAAAACCCTAAAGTAAAATTTTAATGACACATCTTTCATACCTGAGATCATTCTTGAATCTAGCTACCTTCCCAATTGAAAACAACCTCAAAACAATTCTCTGAACAACTTCCTTGTTCACCCTATTCATTTACTACTTTTAAACTATTAAAACTCTTTAAGTCTAATCTAAATTCAACACTGAAATCTATTGAGTAATCCTAGAGTCTATGTGGATTCGATCCCTAAGTACTACAAATGAACTTCTTATTTGAAAGAGAAAAAATCACTCCTTAGGGTAATTTGAGTGATATCACTCTAATCTGAAATCAGGAAGAAAAATCGAGTCAGAACGCCCTTCAAACAGTAAAAAACGACTGACGTGAGATGCCCTAGATTCGTACATGATCACTCAATCAGAATTAAGGGATATGAACTCGCCAAATGGGAGAACTGGTGGACTGAATGGTGAAAACAGGGGCGGAAAGTGTCTGATACTAATAGACTTCAGTTGTTGATTGATATGACGCACAAGTCCAACAAAAGAAGGGTTTCTAACTCAACAAGAAACAAGAAGTGTTCTACAAAGAACAAAGGAGATAAACTCACAAAAAAGGGAAAACAATATGATTTATTCTTTGGATGTGATTACATATTTATACTGCAATGAGTCAAAGAGAGACTTAAGCGTTTTGTGGAAAATTAAACCTAGAAAATGAAAAAAAAAAGACTATAAAATATTAAAAGAGTCAAAGACTCTTTGGTTCTTGCTCTGGTCAAAAGTGACTCCTCGGTGATGAGATTGGTCAAAGAAGAACCTTCGCCTACTTAGACTAGTCAAAATGATCCTTTAGTTCCAATCTGTCTTCCACACAGTTTTGACTTATCTTGGGACTCTCCTTTGACTGATTAGTCAAAAATACTCCAAAGAATAATTTTTGCACTTCTTGGCCAAAGTTGTAAACCATAGAAAAGTTTGGATCCACATTTCGGCCTAACTGTAGTCCAAAACAAGCACATTTGCCCAGCATGTTTTCTTTTGATTTTCTTATAGGTTTGTCCCATGGACATGACTTAGAACTCTGAAGAGACTGGCTTGGTTCATCATAAATGGAGTTGACCGATTGTATCTTCTTAGGTGGTCGAACTAGCTCGCACAGCTCGTCCAAGTGAGTGTCATTCCAGCTCATCTCGTCAAGGATAGTGTCCGTCCAGCTCACTTTAGTATTCAGCTCACCCTGCTCAGCCAGGTAAGTGTCACTCTGATTCAGCTTGCCTAGATAATCAGTCCAATACAGCTCGAACAGCTCGAACAGCTCGCCCAAGGTTGCATATATGTTCAGGGACGTTTCATCTGGTTTGCCAGGTAGAGGAATAAGTCTTGTGGGTCGGTCAGTTCTATCGTCAGGTTGTGGTTGCAAACTAAGATCCATTCTAGTAGTATGTGGGTTTATACGGTGGACAGCACATACGATACGGTCGTGGTGATCGGATGGGACGGTACATACAAAATGATCAGCACGATTCGATGGGAAATATGGTTGGCGTGGACGGAATGACAGGATGGGATGACACGGAAAGTATGTTCAGTACGATCTGATGGTAAAACCTCGGTCGGGTCGAGCTGGTTGACAAATCGTCTTCTTGGCCCGGTTCTACGATCCAAGCAGGTCGGTGCTGGAACCAGGGTTCATCATTCTCTCCGTCTTCAAAAATATTTGACTTCAATCCATTTTACCTGAATCAAAAGAAATGAATCAGACAATTTTTTTTTTTAAATCATGTAAAATTTATTGAAGGAAAATTTTGGACAAAAACTTTCTTTGAGTTTTGACATTGTTTTCCTCAAGTACTTCATGTTCCATGTTCCTGTTACATAAGACCTTTGTCGTTCTCCTGTGCTTGCTCTCCTTGGGAATTGATCAGGATTGTCATGTTCTTTCAAACCAACTAGAGAAACCACATCAAATCGGCAAAGAAATACTCAAAGGGTTTTTATATCCTTATGATATCAAAAACAGTATCTACGTTCTTTGGATAATCATCAAGTACGTGGGTAAATATCAAGCAAGTATACGAGTGCCAAAAACCGATTTACTTGTTTTAAAATCATGCAAAGATGTGAAACCGTTAGGAAAAGAATGAGAAAGTGGTAATTTTGAAAACTTCTCAACATGAACAAAATCAAATTGATTCTCTGGTCTAAGCAGTTTCGGTTCATGCTTTCTCCAAATCCAAATTTCTCTCAATGCAGAGCTACATGAAAACAAATCATGAAAATGTTTAAGCAAAACGTTTTTGTACCAAGTAAAGATCGGTTTTTGCATAGAAATTATTGTGTTCAAAACGTTTTTATGATGAGCAGAGGCAAACAACTCATGATTCTTACAGTGCTTTTGGCTTTGACAAGGGATTGGCTGAGGAATAAATATTGGTTCAATGGCCGATTGCTCCGACAGTTTCTCTGGTGGTGAACTTCTTTGATCATCACGCCTACGACCATAAATTGTTCCATCCCTTGAGTACATGTATCTCCAAATCTCAGACTGATACGCACAGCCTATTCTTCTGTTCCTGACATTTTTTGAGACTGAACATGTTTATCCTGGAAACTTAAAACATAAACTAAAATACCAGGATCATACGTGCAAGACATGTTCTTGTTCAAATCAAGAATCAAAGTTTCTTTCCCTAGAACATGTAGCAAATGCTTCAGCCTTTCAAAATTCACATCAAAATAAGCATTATAGACCAGAATGTTATCAAGACATGACATAATATTGAGCATTTTCAAAACGTGCATGTCCTTCTCAAAATCAGAACACAAAAAAGCTCAGATTGAGAGTCACCTATCAAAAGCTCAAAATGTTTTTTAAAGAATGTGTTGTAAACCAACATAACATCAAAGCTCAAAACAGCACAATTTTTAAGCAATGAACTCATTACAAGCCAAGGTCTATCAGTTTCAACACACAAAATATCAAGCTTCAAAACAGAAAAAAAAAATCGGTTTCAGCTCTAGTTGATTTATGTTCCAGCAACTTTAACCAACCATTTTCCAGGGCACAAGTGGTTGCAAAACAATGTCTATAAGGACTCAAATTAAACCCATTTTCTTTGAAGGCAAACGAATCAAATGATTTTCTAGCACAGAAAGCAGGTTGTTGCAAATCTAGATAAAACATATTTTCAAGATGATCAAAACCTTTGTTATGTCTCTTATTCATTGATACTTATTTTGTCGATCAAACAGATGAAAATATTTCATATCATTGTGTCTTGAAGTTTCCTTTTTATTTGGAGTGTGTCTCATATTATCACATCTATACTATTAAAGCTGAAGTACAAAAAATTAAGTGTTTAGAAACATGAATATGAAATATTTAAAATTATGATGATTGGAAACAAGGATAGCTTACAAATCTAATGGGCTTACTTTTATTAAACTAAAGATTACTGCGATCCAAAGTATCATTATTATTTGTTTTTGGCTATTCTATCATTGATATTAGTTCTGAAAATTATTTATACATATATGTACTTGTGTTTTAAATGTATTTAGAATAAAACAAGAAAATATATAACCTATTTATATAAGTTATATTGACTATTATTATAAGTTTCAAACAGTGATATATTAACCTCCCATTCTTCATTAAAAATTAACTTAAAAATTTGACTAAATTGTTTATTATATATAACTTTGCACCAAATTTAGCCAAATAAAACTTTATAAACTATTATTAAAATGTTTATGGGTCACAACATTTTATGGACAGCCATATTACACAATACAGTGATGACATACTATGTTTAAACAATATACTATAATTTAGTAAAACTGGAACGATTAGATTGTAATTTTTAAAATGTTTATATATCATAACAACAAATACCCACCCAGTGGGACGGGTTATGATCTAGTATATATTAAAGGAGAAGCATTCATAATTAATGCATTCACACTATATTTTTTGAATATGCTGACATGTTGGCCTCACAATCGTTTAATAATTAATGCGTTCACACATAATTTTTTAACTACACCGCATGCAGTTTAATGTGTTCACATTTTTTTGTTCACATTTTTTTTTCAACCAGCTCATTTTTAGTTCATGCATTTTTAACAGTTATAGTAGTGAGTTAAAATTAATTAAAATTCTCTTTGTAAAAATACTGAATAATATTATTTTGAAAGAAATAAATAAATAAAGCATTAAAATTCATCAACTAAAATGCTGGAATAGAAATGTTCTTTGAAATTGAAAATTTCATATCTTGCTGAATTTGGCTATGGTTGAGGTTTATGTCCACGAAAACAACAAATAATTGTAACTGACTACGAATTAAGGAAACTAAAGTTAAAAAAAAACACTACACAAAAATTTGGATCTTTACTTTAGCCTAGTATTGATTTTCTTACGAAGTTTTCATATCGTTCCAAGAATTAGAAACATAATCAGATTACTAAAAAAAATCAAAAGTTTGAAAAGTTTTAAAAAGAAATAAAATTTGTGATATCGATTGAAAGCATAATTCAGATGCCGAGTGAAGAGATCGCATTATTTTACACGCAACTCTAGCCTATTTCGCTCGATTGTATGGTGTTTTACTATAGTTTCCAATAATTGTTAATAGGAAAATACACGTTGTTGGTTATGTACTACGTCAATTTTGCAACATTCCCAACAATATTGACACGATATCAATTGTTTTTATTATTCTTAAAATATAGTCTAATGATTATGAATATTAAATAAGCAAGAATATTAGTTTTACATTTATTTTTTCTTTATATTAGTAGAAGAAAGTAAGTATGTGTAAATATATGGATCTGTTGAATCGAAACGAACTATATTTGAAAGTAATATTAAAACAAACTAAAACTAATGAAGTAATCAGATGGATATATAAATTTAATATACATATAACCATACTAAAAATTTTAGACAAACTTAACTATTTTATATATTTAAATATATTAATTATTTTAAATTTTATATATATTAGATATTCAAAAATATGAAACTATCTAAAAATTATCAACATAATCATAAGTAAATAGCTAAAAATAACAGCAAATCTTCAACATACTGATAATATTTATTTTTTCTTATCCAAATATTTAAATTCAACTAATGTTTATACAAATTTAAATCTGTAGTCCTATATTATTCAAATTTTTATATTTTATATTATTTTATTTTTGGATTTTAAAGACCAAAGTATATCTAGATTTGTTTAAAAAGAATAAATAATTAAAATGGACATCCGTACTCGAATCTAAATCGAACCTAAAATGATTTTAACCAAATGTTAACCAAAATTTGTAAATATTCTAATAAGATTAAATTTCTAAATCTAAAAATCTGAAATTGGAATAAACTAACTGAATTCGAATATACATATGAATATTCATTCTTAAAAAGTTATACGATAAAACTACAATGTACAATAAATAATCAATAAATTATTTTATCATGCGTGCAACACGGATTACTACCTACGTATAAAACATGGATACGAATCAAAGCTCGACCACTGCATCAATCTATCAAAGTCTAAATTCTTGAGCGTACAGTAATTGTAGTTAAAGTAACAAAGGTGTTGATTGCTAAAGATTTTTTTCCGACAATCCTCTTCTTTAACGAAGTGGAAGGTCCAATAGTAAATTTTCAAGCTTTTAGTAACTTATGCGTACACCAAAGTTTTTTTCAAACAAAGTTGTGTAACTTAGAATTACTAAATTTGTGTCAACTAATTAAGTACGGTTTATAATAATAATTAAAACACTTTCGTGCGTGAGATGTCTTTTCAACGCCCCAAGGAGTTGCATAAGTTGCATAAATTGCCTAAATTTCTAGTTAATCAACAAAGACGATGTTAGTTGTTCATTCAAAAAGGGGGGGGGGGGGGGGGGGGTTGGGCAAGGTTGGTTGTCAACAATTACGCTATGTACCTCATACGGCACACATAAACTTATAGCATACACATCACAGGTATATATCACCCATATATAACGAATATAAGGAATTATCAATTGCGCCAGTGTTGGCCGAAGAGGATACAAAAGTGTCAAAAGTACTATTTTCTAAGACCTTTCGTTCAATTCTCAAAAATCTTTTTCTTCTCTCTCCAAGAATTTATTTAGCTTTCTATTAGAAAAACAACACTCGTGCTGTCATGATTGTTTGACTAGAATAATATCATCAGCTCTCTTCAGCCTTCAAAAGACACTATTCTTAGTGTAAAGATAAACA
This sequence comes from Diplotaxis tenuifolia, assembly GCA_014822095.1. Lineage (NCBI taxonomy): Eukaryota > Viridiplantae > Streptophyta > Magnoliopsida > Brassicales > Brassicaceae > Diplotaxis > Diplotaxis tenuifolia. Next base: position 4,730 of record JABAYD010030099.1, on the reverse strand, counting down.
TACTCTATAGGCCATACATGCACACACCTTTAAAACTAGAAAAAAAATGAAAAGTAGTCACTCTTGTCGGCCAATTGACATTATCTTTCCTAGACCAAACACCTAGGCAGCTTCTTCATGATGCTGGTCGTCTGTCTTCTCTTATACATAATCATCTTTCCTTCCCTCTCTCTAATCACTTGATTATTTTCACTCACATTCGCACGTACGGCTAAGATGGCATCGTTTGCTTTGTGCAGACAAAAGTACATGTTCTTGGCTCTTGTCTCACTTCTTCTACTTGGCTCATATGCTTCAAGATTCCCTCAAGTCCACTGGGAACAAATGCTCCCAAAGAAGCTTCCACTTCCCTCTTCTTCTCCTTCCAAAGGCACCAATTCTATCAACAAATCATCTTCTGCTTCTTCCCTAAATACTAATTCCTTACAAAGCTCGTTTTCATCTGATGGAAAAGTTTAACGTAAAAATTTGGGAGATTATCACTTTGAAGACTTAACCAAAAGGAGAAACATGAAGAGCATAGGACGGCATTAGCTCCATTAGAGATTGTTGTCAAGGAGAAAAAGTGAAATTGAGAAAGAGAAGTCTGTTCATTGATCATAAAATTTTTGGGTTCAAATCCTACCATTAGGGGGAATAGGACCACTTTACCTTGCTCCGGTCACTTTCCCAAGGCAATTATGGATCTAAGACCCGTAACTTTTCAGTGCGTAAAAGCATAGTGTAGTATGGCAAAACCTATAGATGTAATTATCTCCATTGTCCTAAATTTGTCATCCCTTGTAATTGATTTGTAGATATCTTATAAGGCTGAAGAATAGTCCACTTTTAATCGTGTTTGTTATTTACGGAAAAATAACCCATGTGATGATCAGAAACAAGTGAAGGCTTCCTATTGTGCAGCAATTATCGTGTATGAACTAATCTTGGAACTCGTTTAGTATTCCACTCGTCATTGAGAATTTCAAACTTTATCCTGGTTTCGTGCTGGAACTCGTCTAGTATTCAATGAAACTCATACAGAAACCAGGGTGGATCACAACTTGGCAAAGAAATCATTTACACAAATCAATCATTTGTCGATATCGAAATGTCATTCCTTTAAATTTTTTAACAGTATTCTTATAAAAAGTTCTTGTTCTCTCGCTGCACCTTTCTTTATAGTCAGAATATGCATCAGAGGGATTTATTTTTCTCCATCTTTATTTCTACTTATCGATCAAAAGATGTTTTAGTAGAAAAATGAATCAGAAGGTGATGATGTCATATTTATGCAGTTTTTATAATTTTGGTTTTGAAGTGTATAAGATGTATTTTTATCACATCTCAGGCTTTTGGAAAAATAGTAGGTCCATCATGTTTTGACCACTTAGAAAACTATAACAACACATAATTGTAGTGTTTTTTTTTAACTCAACAACAACATATTATTAGCCAAATGTGAATACAGGATTACAAACTTGAGATTTTAAATCCAACATACAATTGATGAGATCTAGTATTGCCTACGAACACGAAGTCGAAACTGGAATGGATCATAGACTACCCAATCTAATTCGTCGGTATATTTTTCACCACAATGAATCGAGCTCATCCCAAGACCTCATGATACAGACACATTTACTAACATAATGAAACATTCCTAAAACCGAGGTTACAATTTAGACCAAGTTGTTGCTCCCTTAAGATCGGCGTGATAAACATGACCTAACAACATCATTACCTTAGGTGCACACTCGGATTAGTTTTGTACCACCAGCTTTCAACATACCGATCCCGAGCCAAAAAACCAAACATATCTATCTGGAATGAAAGATCGAGCCTTGGTAGCAAGCACGAACCGGAACTGTGAATCCAAGTTTTCGGCGCTGTGGGTTTTGGACCACTAACCAAGTCGCCGGCGCTGGGATGTCGAACCACCACCATGTACCCCATCAAGGAAAGCTCCTCCAGTAGACCACTCCTTTGTCGCAAACCTTTGGTACATGTTATCCCCGAGAACCGGAAGACAAACCACCTTCTACTCGCCATCAAACCTCACCTCCGATAGTCTCACCCGTCACACCGAGTCACGCGCCTTCACTGGTGAGGAATCGCCATAGATCTGTAAAAGGTAAAATCAGATATTGCTTACCCTCAAGCTCTAAACGCCGACCCACTTCTCTTTCGTTACCACCACAGCCTCGCCGCTGTTCCAGAGGGAACCGGAAGGCGACTCCATCATCATCGGAAATCCGCCGGAGCTACCCCAACTAACCCAGACCAACAAGCAAAGAGACTAGATGAAACAAAGAAAGGAAGAGAGCATAGGAAAAAAAGAGGAAAGGGAAAAGGAAAGCCTCCGGCACCCGCACCGCCGGGCCGGAGTTAGGGAAACGAAGTTTTGTTGTTAGAGATGGAAGAGAGCGTTTGGTAGAGAGAGAGTCGTACGTGCCTTAGCCTTTGAGTGGTTTTATTTTTTTTTTCTAAGAAGAGGATTGACAGATTTTTCGCAAAGGAATTTTTAAAATATTAAACATTTTTATTCGTTGAAGGTTTGAATGAATAAGGAGACTATTGGCATAGTTACGCCATAAAGAAAAAAGAGAATATCGGCGTACATAACCCTATATCGTGGATGATTGGTTGGACAGTTACTTTGAAACTTTAGCTTTATAACTAGGGTTGTAGGCGTGTTAACTATAACTGTAAATTTATTACTGTAATTCTTTGTAGAGATTTTTGCTGTGCCTGTAAGTTATTGGCTGTAATTTTGTCGTTCATAAGTCACACAAACATCTCAAGGGATCGTTCCATACTTTTCAAACAAAAGTCCTATGTCTTTTGTTTTATTCATCTCTTATTTTTTTTTCTTGTAAGCTTACACGTAGAACTTTTGTTTGACTAAAAACAGTACACATGAGATATTTGTGAAACTCTACTTCTTCATTAACGTAGACTGTTCTTCATATTTAAATTATTATAACCAGATCTGATTTTTAACATGCATACATCATCTTAATCACGTAATGTTTGTTATAATCATGTATTGAAAAGTCAGTTTCTTCTCTATATTTTATTTGGTTATTAGTCATCATGCTTATATCTATCGTGTATTTGTTACAGACATGGCGAATATCCGCACATCTTCTCATCATCGAGAGGTAAACCAAAACTATTACTTGTATTTTGTCAAAAAATAACTATTAATATTGATGTATTTATTCTTGTTTCATAGATTACATGGACCGATGATCATGCTAGAATATTTTTTAATCTCTTTATATTAGAACAAGAAAAGGAAAATTGGGTAGACAAATATTTGACAAAAGAGGGTAGAACAACTGTTATAAACAGTTTCAAAGAAGCTACGGGATATGCTTTAGTGTGGAGAAGTTTTAAAAATCATCTTACCAATCAAAAATCTTGGTATGATTGCTATAATTGGTTATCCAATAAAACTGGAGTGACGATTGATCGAAGCACTGGGAAAATCAATATGGAAAAGAAAGGTGGGATGAGCGGATAAAGGTAATTTTAATAATCAAGTATTTTTTTATTATATATTTGATATATTGTTAATTTTATTAATTTTTAGGAAAATTCTACGGGTGGAAGATTTCGTTAAAAACCTTTAGCTAAAGAAGATTTGCTGGAGAAATTGTTTAGTGGATCTCGTATAGGAGCTAAATATGGATGGTTAGTTGGAAATGGTCCGGATGTATATCGTCTCCAATATAGATATGATACCGAGATGCAGTTCAATACCGGGCCAACTTCTCAAATTGAAGATGTAGATGGATCATTACCTAGCATGGTGAACGAACAAGGTGGTGATCATTCATGTCCAACCTCAAGTGCCAATGACCCTCTTCCGGCTGGTGGTAACAACAAGCGTAAACGCATGACATTAAACATTGATAATTCATCATCAGAACTATCAACAGTGATGCGAGAACGTTCAGATGCAATAAAGCTGGCAGCAGGTGAATGTCATCTGCTTTGACGCTGATATAACCAATGGCTTCACGGCGTTTACTCCAAATTTCGGAGATTTAATTTGGTTCATCTTTTTACTGGGATGCCACTAAATTGCTTTCTGAAGATGAAACTGTCCGAAGATGGTTGATAGGAATTTCTAAAAATGACTATGCTCTCCGCTATCTAGAGCATGTCATTAGTCGTAAACGTAACGAATAGTTAGTAATTATATTAGGTTTAAGATACTAGTTTTAAATTTAAGTGGGTTTTTTTTTTCAACAATTAGTTTTTATTTATTTGTTTTCCTTTTATTGAATTTATTAATTTAATTTATTTACTTTGTTACCACGCATTTTTACATAATTCTTCTGTTCAAATATAACATATAATTAGATAATTTTGTTATTTACAAATTGTACAACTATTTTGGTGTATAATAAAAGTGGAGATGAAGAAGATTCTCAGTTGATTTCTGAATTATCATACAAAATGAGGATAGAGAAAATGATTAGACAACCATTATGCGCGCATCCTACTCGCGGTCATCAGCTTGTCCATGATTTAATCCACGGATGTGGGAACCGAAATCCACACTATCAATTTTCTGTCAAATATGGAAACTTAGGGAAAACCCTAATTCTTCTGAGGTTCTGGATCTCTGCGGAAACCACTAAAACGAAAAATATGAACATAATATAGATGAATAATTTGCGTAAGAGCTATTATTGATAAAGAGATTGAATGTTGTTACAAAGAGAATTGCGGAACTT
>JABAYD010030091.1:0-13441 GCA_014822095.1 Diplotaxis tenuifolia | reverse complement strand
ACAGATGATTTGAGAAGATATTTCGAACAATATGGAGAGGTTATTGATGCTAATGTTGTCAGCGAGGGTCTCCCTGGAGGAAACATAAGATCAAAAGGCTATGGCTTTGTAAGTACTTCTTTATTTCAGTTTCATGCATATATAATATTTTTATCTTATTAACTGTAGAGTTATTGTAAAACTATACTAGTAATAAATAACCAGTTTGTTTTCCATCTTGTGAATCTTGATTATCATAGAACTTGTGAAACTGAGCTTTTTTAGTTACATATTACATGTTAGCTTTACATGATCCTTTTGTTTGATTTATGATTAGGTTAACCAAAAGATTTTTCTTATTTATAATTGGGCTTTATATTACAATTTCATTAAATTTCTATTAGTATATTTTCTGAATTTTTGTTACGTGCAGGTTGTTTTTAGAGATGCTGAATCTGCCAATAGAGCTTGTGAACAACCGGAACAGGATGTTGATGGAAGACGAGCCAATGTCAATATGGCTTACATGCGTGCAAAGAATAAAACTAATCAGTCTAACCAAAACGGTTTAATTTCTAAACTTTATCAATTTTGTTTTATAGTTAACTTTTTAGTAGCATAATCTTCTTTTAATCTTAAAATTTTGCAGGGTTATTAGAACACGGGGGGCCATCGCATCAATATCAGAACGGTTTGATCTCTTAATTACATATTCTTTTTCATATTTTTATTTTGTTATGAAACAAAAATTTCCATGAACATTTTTTTTTAATCTTCACAAACCCTAAATTTCAGGTTTATTCAATCAGGCCGCATCACATCAATTTCAGCCAAGTTATCAGTATCCAAATCCATATTTTCCTCAGCCCTACGGGTAAGTAAATTCTTTATAGATTTTCCTAAAACTAAAGTTAAATAATTGTATGCTATTTTTACTATAATGAAAAACTAATCTTTTTTTTTCTCTTGTCTAGGGCTCCATATTATGGACTGCATCCTTACATGTACCACGTTCCATGCTATTCTTACTCCACCGCCATGGTTAGTACTTATATTCCATAATATTGTTCTTTTATTTTTGTGTTTACTGTTTTTTTTTTCAAATTAACACTGAACATTTTATAGGTATCTACGCAGATGCATCAGTATGTTTCAGAATATAGGAGGCAACGGAATCTGCAACGGTTGAGCAATGAACCAATTGTCACTATTTCTAAGCCTCCTAATCAAGATACAGAAACAGACAATGATCAAGAAGGAAAGATCAGTAGAGAAGACAGTGACATCAAAAAAGATGTAAATGATCAAGAGTTAGAGACCATGAGTGGAGTACAAGAGGATGACACCAAGCAAGATGTTGATGTAACAAAACAACTCGATAACGGAACTCAAGTTACACTTCAAAGGGAGATAGTTCATGAAGAAGAAGCTGAAAACACACCAGAAGAAGAAGAAGAAGAAGAAGGTGAAGAACAAGACCGAGTAAGAGAAGCGATATCACTAATTTCATCTGCTCGATCATACTTGGAATTATGATCAAACTTCTTTATATTATCTAAGTTAAATTTATTTATTGAGAAACTAAATCAAGTTTTTGTTCAAAAAAACTAGCACAAAAGGAAGAAAATCACCAAAGTACCATTAACTAAAAATTTGAAACACTTTAATGTTAATTTACGAAAAAAACAACTTCCAAATCTTAACAAAACTTACAATTGCATAATAGTATGGTGTAGAGTTTAGCTGGTGTTAGCTTTTGTATAAACAAAAGGAAGTTGCATCTAAATTCTTAACTATTTGATGTATTTGACCAAACGTACATATAAGAAGAAAACAATCAAATGTAAGAAAGTAATTAAAGTTAAACCACCCCACACCACAAGAACACCGAGTTAAGAATCTAGATTACTGGTCATGACCCCATATAAAACATTATCCAAAACCAGCTCAAGTATAGTTCGTGTCAGCTTTCTAAAGCTTTTTTTTTTGGACAAATATGTGAATTTTATTACTTTCTAGTCTAGTGTTCCAAAGATACAAAAAACTTGCATCAAACATTTTGCCAACTAGCAAAGTGGTACCATGAACCCATAAAAACTCATTAATACACAGATTAGCTGATCTACACTTTCTTAAGAACAACAACAGAGGCTATGATAGATAAAGATGACAACTATTGAAATCTTCACCCAAAATTCTATGTTAATGATACATGAAGATGACAACATAGAGTAATTAGACAATGTTCTTTTCTTTTTTCTTTAAATTTCTACGCTAAGCAGAGAGTTGTCTTCAATAGAAGGGAAGTTTACACTTTGTTATAGTGTGATGTCTACCAAAACTAGTTAAAGGACAATCTGGTGGAAGCTGTAGATGATCTTCCTTATACTTAACAGAGACAAGACAAAGACCATGAGGTGGCGCAGGCAGTGTATACTTTGCAAGCTCTCTCCTGTCTTTGGTTTCAAGAATCATTGGGACAATGTCTGAATCCAATGCCTCTTTTCCAACTTGAACCAGCAAAGCTACCTGCAAATGTAGAATGACTCAGAACATTAAAAAAAATTATCTGAAATTGTATAAGGCACTGTTAAGAGAGACTATAGACTTAACCATGTTTCTGACTTGTCTATACATAAACCCTGAACCTTCAACTTCAAGCTGTATCAGAGATCCCTAAACACCAAAACACACAAACAAGATCAAAAACCCTGACCAACCTTACCCTAAGAACTAACTGAATCTTTTACCATTTCAATGACATCAAAACGAGATATAGTTTTCAAAGGATCGGGAACTCCATCTTCCCTTGTAGCGTTAGCAAACGCAGAGAAATCATGCTTGCCAACAAAATGTTGAGCAGCTTCACGCATTTTAAAAGCATTGAGTTTATAAGCAGTGTGGTAAGCGAAGTGACGCTGGAACGGGTCCATGAAAGTGTCGCTGTATATCTGGTAACGGTAAACTTTGCTACGGCAAGAGAACCGAGCGTGGAACTCAGGAACCGCTGCACCGATCTCTCTGACACGGATGTCTTGAGGGAGAAGACCGTTTAAAGCGGCGTGGATGCTGTCTAAGGTGGTGTAGTTATAAGGTGTGATAAAATGAGCTACCTGGAAGAAAGAGAAACAGATGAATCTTAAGAGTTTGAGGAAGAGATTTTTGGGAGTTTTTAAGTCGAACCTGACCCCAAGCGTGAACTCCTGCATCGGTTCTACCAGCACCAACTAGATGAAGCTCTTTTCTTTGGAGTTTTGTTATCTGAGTTAAGGCTTTCTCTAACATTGATTGGATCGTTGGTGGTGACTCTTGATATTGCCAACCTGAAAACCAAATTCCTGGTTTTAGTTACAAATAAAGAAACAAGATTGATAGATGCATCCAAAACTATGAGACACAAGTTGGTTATATCATGCGTTGATGCTTTTAACTACACAACAAAAAATAATGGATTCTAGAGCTATAAGTAACCTTCTGATAAACATTACTAAAAAATTTTGAATGATCTAAATGGGACAAAAAAAAAAATCCTTCTCTGCTCCCTTTCTCACACATGTTCAGGTGAAACTTGAAGAAAAGGAACAAAGTTTCTTTCTCCCCACCAGACTCACATAAGAGTATGTGATAATAATTCTATAGATACAATAATCATCACCACTAGTAAGAGCCACACTATCATGCATTGATGCTTTAAGTACACAAGAAAGATAATGGATTCTAGAGAAGTAACGTTCTCTGAAACATTATTACAGACTTTAATGACTTAAGTAAGAGTCTATGATGTAATTCTATGGATACAATAATCAACGAACTCTCAATGATTATGAATATGCGTTTATTATAATTAAGAACTATTCTATATATCTGCAGAATACATTGTATGGTCTTATAACGAAGACTTAGGGATATTGTTACAGTTCTGAAAGACGAACCTGCAAATTTGGTGCCATCGTATGCTATCACAAGGCGCCATTTAAAGCCACCAGGATCACTAACCTTTACAGAACTGTTCAATTCAGTCTTGTGCAAAATACAAACACACAAGTTCAGATTATGTCACTAAAAACTAAAAAGACTTTCTTGGGCATTTCCAAGCCAGCAGACAAGTCTAAAAATCTGAGAAAGAGACTGTCTTTGTGGAACTTACGGAGATATTATGAGGAGACGAGAGAGACCCATTCGTAAAGAGTGAAGGAGGAAGCGCTGGTGTAGCGCTACTCATCTTCTCCTTCTTCCTCTGTCTCTGTGTGTAATCTGAAAGATTTCTGACTATGGAAAGCTTGTAAAACGCTGCGTATCGACAATAGTCTTGGGCCTTGTTATGGGCTTTTATTGGTCTGGTCTAATATAGTAGAACATATATCTCTCTACAGTTTAGAAAAGGTAGAAAAAACTTCAATCGTATAAATACAGACGCGAAACGCTCTTTTTGTTCGTAAGTTCTCTATAACGTCGTAAACGCTGCGTTTTAACGTCTGCCTTCTCTCTTAGCCGCACGTGAACGTTCTCCCTCTCTCTCTCTCTATCTTGTCTGCCGGAGAAAAGGGCTCTGCAAATTTCGATTCTTTTTCCCCTGAAACCAGAACCAATTCGCGATCGTGCTGTCTTGACGTAATCAACGGTAAATGTCATGTTTTCGAACCCTATGCTTTAACCTTGTTCTGTAGAACTTGTGATCTATTGTTCAATTTCGGATTCGTTGTTTTGGCAAATTAGGGTTTATAGTTTCGAGATGTTTCCAGTTTCGTACTGAATTCGAATATAAAAATCGTAACTTTGCAATTCCTCTAATTTGTTTTTATACAGGTGTGTTCTGGTAATGGCTACCAACAAAGTGATAGCTATATGTCGTTCAGGAGGCGACTTTGTAACCAACAAAGACGACGGATCGTTATCCTACTCCGGTAGTGGAGATGCTTTCGCTATAGACATCGATCAGAATACTTCAATGAGTGATTTCAAGACAGAGTTGGCTGAGTATTTCGGGTTTGGTGTGGAGACAATGTCCCTTAAGTACTTCCTCCCTGGAAACAAGAAGACCCTTATCACCATCTCTAAGGATAAAGATTTCACACGCATGGTTAAGTTCTCTGCTGATGCTGGCACTGTTGAGGTTTTCGTCATGCCTCAAGAAGCTGGTGCAGTGAATGTCTCTAACATGCCAGCTAGTAGGTATATGCATGTTTCTTTTGCTTTGTCGTATAGCTCCCCTGGTTCCGTTGTTACAACTTTATAGAAGTTTTAGTTAGTATAGAACTTGTATTTGATCTACTGAGTTGATCATTGTTAGAATTGTTTGTTTAGTTGCTAGCTAACGTGTGATGTGTAACTAATGTGTGAGGTCAAGTAGAACAACTGCATCAGAAGGTTACAACGTTCTAGAAGTTTTAGATTAGTGTAGTCCACTGAAATAATCATAGTTAGAATTGTTCGGTTATCTTCAAGTTATTTGCAGCTATGATGTCTTACTGCTGTTTAGTCTTATAATGTGTGAATTGATTTTACAGATCAAGTAGGACTACGGCATCAGAAGGGGTTGTACCTGTAATCACTGGTGTAATCACTGGTGCAGGAGAAGATGATGTTGTTGATGAGGACATGAACAATGATTTTCAAATCGACTTAGCCATGCCTGATGAAAGCCCTTTACCTTGCAACTTCGTTTTAGTTGATCAGAAACATCACTCCGCAATACAACAATGGGAAAACGTCATCACCGGTGTTGATCAACGCTTCAACAGCTTTATCGAGTTCCGAGATGCATTGCACAAGTACTCTGTAGCTCATGGTTTTGCTTACAAGTACAAGAAAAACGACAGCCACCGAGTCTCCGTCAAGTGCAAAGCTCAAGGTTGTCCGTGGCGTATCACCGCAGCGAGGCTGTCAACGACTCAGCTGATATGTATCAAGAAAATGAACCCGAGGCACACGTGTGAGAGAGCTGTCATCAAACCTGGTTACCGTGCCACTAGAGGATGGGTGAGAACTATTTTGAAAGAGAAGTTGAAAGCCTTCCCTGACTACAAACCTAAAGATATTGCTGAGGATATAAAGAGGGAGTATGGTATACAGTTGAATTACTCACAGGCGTGGAGGGCTAAAGAGGTTGCTAGAGAGCAGCTCCAAGGCTCTTACAAAGAAGCGTATAGTCAACTTCCTTTACTCTGTGAGAAGATCAAGGAGACGAATCCTGGAAGTATTGCCACTTTCATGACAAAAGAAGATTCAAGCTTCCACCGTCTTTTCATATCGTTCTACGCTTCGATATCCGGGTTTAAACAAGGCTCGCGGCCTCTTCTTTTCCTCGACAACGCTGTCCTAAACTCGAAATACCAAGGGGTTATGCTTATAGCAACGGCTTCCGACGCCGAGGAAGGCGTATTCCCAGTAGCTTTTGCGATTGTTGATGCAGAGACGGAAGAGAACTGGCTTTGGTTCTTAGAACAGCTTAAATCTGCCTTGTCTGAGTCTAGAAGGATCACATTTGTTGCTGATTTTCAGAACGGTTTGAAGAATGCAATACCTCAGGTGTTTGAAGACGCACACCACGCCTACTGTCTACGCCAGCTAGCTGAGAAGATGAACACTGACTTGAAAGGACAGTTCTCTCATGAAGCAAGACGGTATATGCTCAACGACTTCTACTCTGTGGCGTTTGCAACAACACCAGAGGGGTATTACAGTGCCTTGGAGAGTATAAAAAACATATCTCCTGATGCATATACTTGGGTTATAGAAAGTGAACCACAACATTGGGCAAATGCTTTGTTCCAAGGAGAGAGATATAACCAGATGTACTCAACCTTTGGTCTAGACTTCTATAGCTGGGTGTCTGAAGCACATGAGTTTCCCATTACTCAAATGATTGATGAGTTTAGGGCTAAGATGATGCAATCTATCTACACACGTCAAGTTCAATCCCGGGACTGGGTCACAACTCTAACACCGAGTAATGAAGAGAAGCTTCAAAAAGAGATAGGACTTGCACAGACACTACAGGTTTCATCTCCAGAAGGTAGCTTATTCCAGGTTAATGGAGAGGTTAATGGAGGAGAGGCTTCCATCAACATAGTTGATATCGACCAGTGTGACTGTGACTGCAAGATGTGGAGGCTAACGGGTTTACCTTGCAGCCATGCAGTTGCTGTGATCATGTGTATAGAGAAAAGCCCTTATGAGTATTGCTCTAGATACTTAACTGTTGAGAGCCACCGGTTAATGTATGCAGAGTCGATTCAACCTGTGCCTAACATGGATAGGATGATGCTGGAGGAGCCGGTGGAGGGGTTGGTTGCTGTGACCCCTCCGCCTACGAGGAGGACACCGGGGAGACCGAAGATGAAGCGTGTTGAGCCGTTGGATATGATAAAACGTCAGCTACAGTGTAGCAAGTGCAAGGGACTAGGACATAACAAGAAGACCTGCAAAGCTGTTTAGTTTTTAAATGGGGTTTGTATGTGTTGGTTAGTAAAAGTAGACGATTTTGGATCTTCCCCTTGTGTGAGTGAGTGAAAAATAAAGATCTCGTTAAATTTGTTTCTCTGAACTTGTTGATCTATGACACTCACATTTAAACCACATAGACTTTTTAATCTTTGATTTAACATTTGTGGTTTGTTGAGAACCCAGGAACAAATGTAGTATGCGCAGACTGTATTTAATGTTTGTATATTACATGATTTTGTTTTACTTTTGACTACACAGACGCGAAACGTAAACAGTTTTGTTTTAGTTTACAGATGGGGCTAACGAAATGGTGATATATGGTGTGTTGCTCTCATGCAAGAAACGTTAAGACAATGATAAAAACAAACGTACAAACATATTCTATGGTAAACATTGTGAGCGTAAGATGAATTATATTATCTCTCTCGCCTAACAAAACCTGCAGATCATTCATCCAAAGTAGTACAATAAGTAGGCTTTAAGCTCAGGGTAGGATCATAAAAGATCAAACTCATGCCATGTGTTATATTGCAGTGTTTATGAAATTCATTTCCAGTAACGTTCTTCAACTTTCTGCTTCACAACTGCACAAGGAGCTCGCTCTTCCAGTGATCTCCAAAACTTGTGATCCTTGTAGATCAAAAACGTTCAGAACCACCACTTGGTGACTGGTATCAGACACAATCCAGAACGTGTTCTTGTTGTCCTATACAAAGAAAACAAGTAACGAGCTCCCTACCAAGATCGTGCAGTGTGCTTTGCCTTTCCCGTTTCCCTCAGAACAGCTCCAACAATAGCTGCTTGCTCAAGACAATCATTCTTATGCAAAGTATCCAAAAGCACAACACAAGTTTTACTATGAATATTCAACCCTTTCCTACGCGTTTCCTCAAATAACGCAAAAGCATCCATCGCCCTGTTGCCATTACTCAAACCTTCAATCATAGCATTATAACAAGCAGAGTCTGGAACGCCACCGTTCCCCTTAAACCGATCAAACAACGAACCAGCCTCTGCAATATTCCCAGCTTTCGCAAGACCTGAGATCATGGTGGTGTATGAAACAGTGCTTGGTTTCATCCCTTGTTTCTGCATCTCTTGCCAAAACACAAAGGCTTTATTAAACTTCCTGACCTTACAGAGACCGTTTATTAAGATACCGTAAGTAACTTGGTTCGGAGTGCATTTCATCTCTTTCAAAGACTGAAAACAAGCCAAAGCTTCGTTGATTTCTTCAGCTTTCACCAACGCATCAAGCAATGAGTTCCATGTATAGACATTAGGTGTTAACCCTTTCTGCATAAGCTCCTCTAAGATAAGGTAAGCTTCATCAATCCTTCCCACTTTCCCAAACCCATCGATAAGACTACTGTAAATCACCACGTTTAGCTCTATTCTCTTTGACTTCGCTTCCTCAAAGAGCATATAAGCTTCATCAAGCCTATCTATCTTAGCAAGTCCATCAATGACTGAACCATAAGTAACAACAGTTGGTTCAAAACCCTTTGTCTTCATCTCCTCCAGAAGCTGATAAGCTTTGTTAACTTTCCCACACTTGCAGAAACCATCAATGACGATGTTGTAAGCACGTGTGTCCAACACACATCCTTGCTCCTTCATAAGGTAAAACAACTCATGAGTTTCATTAGCAAACCCTGCTTTGATCAGTCCATGTATTAAGATCGAGTAGCTTCGAGCGTCAGGGACGAAACCACGAGCTTTTATCTCCTCAAACATGGCTCTTCCCTTATCAATCTCACCAGCTTTAAACATGCAGTCCATGTAAGTATTAAGAAACTGCAAATCAGGTGAACATTTTTGATGAATCATCATCTCCTTGTATATCTTATGTCCATCTTCTTTCCTCCCATGGTTGAAGAAGCTCCTTATAAGAGACGTGTAGACAATAGAGTTAGGCCTACACTCAGCATCCAACATCTTCTCGTAGATTTTATAAGCGTCATCAACTCTCCCCACCTTCCCTAAACCATCTATAAGCGAGCAAAACGTAATCTCATCAGGTGTACAAACTTTATAGTCCATCTCCTCAAACATTCTCAAAGCTTCATCAAGCTTCTGTGCTTTACATAACCGATCAACCATTATATTCACAGTCCTTACATTAGGAAACAAACCAGCCTTCTCCATAGAATCACGCAGCTCAAAAGCATTATCAAGCTTACCAGCTCTACACAACATGTCAATGAGAATGTTATAACTTGAAAGATTCGGCGCAGCGTCTTTCTTCATCTCCTCAAACACTCTCAACGCTTCATCCACTCTTCCCATTCTCCTAAGGGATGTGAGAATACAATTATATGCAATCACACTCGGTATAGACCCTTTAGCTCTTTGTCTCTCTAGGAGAGAGTATGCTTCCTCAAATTTTCCAGCCCAACCATAACCCATGATCATTGTGTTGTAAGCATAAGTGCAAGGGACGCGTCTACTCTTCTCCAAATCCTCAAACATCTCCACAGCTTCATCTAATCTATTAGCCTTACACAAAACTCCAATCATACTAGTGTAAGTGACTTCATCAGGCTTCAAACCACTCGCTTCCATCTCATGAAAAAACTTCCACGCCATATCAACCTTCCCCACTTTCCCAAAACAATCAATACACACGTTGTAAAGAACAATGTCAGCATCAAGAGAGCTGCTCTTCATCTCATCAAGCAAAGACAAAGCAGAATCAACTCTCCCTTCTCTAGCGAATCCGCGAATCAACGTCGTGAATAAATGAACCGTTGGCTCGTATCCTAACTCCTGCATCTGCTGAAAGAGAGTCAGCATCATACCGGAATGATTATTAGCCGATGAGAAAGCACCGATGAGAGTTGTGTAAGCTGAGAAAGCTGGTCGGAACTTGAACTTCCTCATCATCTGCAATACATTAAAACCTTCCTTAAGCTTATTGGCCTTGACACAGCTTGATACCATCTCGATGCAAGTGTTGACAGAGGGACCAAACCCTGCAACACTCATTTCTCCGAGGATCTGTTCCAAATCATTGAAATTTCCGCAACGAGACATCAAGGAGAGCAGTGAGTTGTATGATTCAGGACAGTGAGGTAGCTCGGTTCTTCTCTCGAACCATTTGAAGTAATCAATTGCGATGTTGACGTCTTTGAGACGACGTAGCACACTAATGACGAACTCTGGTTGAGGAGGAAAGTTGAGAGAGGAGAGTGTGGTTTCAGATGATGGTCCCCATGGGGCACTCTCCAGAACATTGCAAATCTCGTTAACAAGTTGTCTGTTGTTATTACCATCGAAAGTTTTTGGGTTTTCGCCATTATCAGACAAAGATGATAGATTCTTACAACGAGTGAAGAAACGATAAGGTTTTGTATCCTTTTGAAAGATAGTTCCTGCACCAGAAACCCAGCTCAAGATCAAACAGATTCGTATCCATTTTTCATCGAAAGATTGAAACTTTACAGAAATTGAAGTGGTGATGAATAGATTTTACCTGGTCTTAAGAGCATACGCATCTTCTTATTTTTTATGTTCCGACCAGCTGAGTAAACTCAAATTCAGCACGATCGAATCGACTGAAAGTATGTTCCTGAAGTAAAAAGGGGTTTAACGAGAAGGAAGACTTAGGTTTAGCCCGAAAGGGAGTAAGGCCCATTAAACTCTCTCTGGCCCAGGTAAGAAGTCTTCAACAGATTTGGGCTTTGACGGGTCGGGTAACCCGGTCATCATCTGGAGAGGCGCGAATTGTAAAAGGTGAAAGTGGTTGCGTTTTCACTATTAAATGCTTTGATTTAAATATTTGTTAAAAAGTGTTTAATGAGAATATATTAAAATTAAAGAAATTTGTTTTAGAGAATTTCGCCAGTGGAAGTAGTATGTAACATGGTCTGTACGAAATTATTATTGTTAAATGCGGATTGCATATGAGGCAGCAGAAATAAAGTCTCAAACAATAATAATCTCACGTGGTCATGTGGTGGGGACGACGATTCCGAAACTCCAATGTGTCTGTCTCCCATGAAAATATATCACTCAAACAATCATCATATAATACTATAGTACTTAAATAAAAATTTCATATGAATTATTCCCATTTCATGAAGATAAAACTTAAATAAAAACTTGAAAATTGCGGCAAAAGTCACATGACTCGCGTGCGTACGTACATACATCAACCCCCTGTCTAGTTTGACTTCAACCATTAAATAAATAAAAATAAAAAAAAGGAGACAAAAATCGAATAAATATATTAATCCATAATTGTTTTCGAAAGAAAAGTACAGATCTGATGATACGACGTCGCATCAGTCGTCGGAATCATCACCTCCACCAAAGATGGAGAAGCGATTGTAAAGCAAAAACAAGATCAGGACTAGGAACAGCGCGACGCCCACTGGAGATCCACTAACCCGGTGAATGGACTCGGGTTCTCCGGTGGAGAAAATAGCCGACACGAAGGAACCACGTTCAGACGAGAGGAACTGTATGGTGAGGAGAAGCACGATGGGAAGTAAGAGGAGTCCCACCGGACTAAGAAGCTCTGCGATCCCTTCTGTGATGGCTTCGCCGCCGTCTCCGAGGAAGAAGGGAACGAACACTACCAATGCAACAACGACGGCGAGTATGATACCGTGTGGCGTAGATCCGCCACCACCGCCTATAACGCCTTGACGATCTTGATACATTGTCGAATGAGAGTGTGAGAGTGTGTCTTTTTCTCGTTTTCTCTTTTTCTTTTTGTTACAGTTGGAATATGTAAGGGAAGCGAGGGACGCGTTTGTCTTTTTAGAAAGTTCAAATTAGTTTCTTCTTTTGCGTTTTTAAATTACTTCGAAACTCGTGAGACGTTTCCTTGCAAACGTTGTTTACGATAATAATACTCAGAAACTACTTTCAATTAGCAGAAAATTAAAGGACGTCAGGATCTTTAATGTAGTGGGATTCATCTACATCTACCGACCATAAAGCACCATGAGTAGATTTAGAAATGCATGAAATTTATAAGCCTGGCCCACGGATAATGGGCTTTATGGCGTTTAATGGGCCCGTGAGTCCACTAGTGTTTAGTGTTTTGACCTCGCTAACACAATATCAAAAATAATACTAGCCAGGTTATTTCATTATTCAAATACTCCAACTCAATTATGCTTAACTATGAAATTATCTCTGGATAATTGCTAAAATAAATGCAATTTAATTACATATATAATCAGATCAATTTTTCTAAAGTTTTTCCTCATATATATTACTGTATACGAAAATTCAAATCAAGAAGTTATAATAACAACAATATATGACTCTGGTGATTGTTTGAATTATTTTGGTTTTTGTTTTTAGTTTTTAGATTTTGGTTTTAGATTTTAGTTTTTGGTTTTTGATTTTTAATTTTTCAGTTTTATTTTTCAGCTTTTGGTTTTGTTTTTTAGTTTTTTGATTTTGGTTTTTGATTTTTCTGTAGTTTTTAGTTTTCAAAAAAGTAATCAATACATTATTTAAATTAATAACACAAAACATTAATAAAGTTTTAAAATTTCCAAATTTATAAAAAAATATGAAGATGGTTATTTAAAATAAAAATATAGGAACATGTTTTTCAATTAATTTACTTTGAAGTGTCATACTAAAACATAAATCAGGAAATATCTATAAATTATACAAAAGGGCAATTTTCCTTAATAGACCATTTTTTAGTTTTTGTTTCAAAAAAAACACTAGAAGCTAAAAATCACAAAACTAGGTTTCATTAACTGCTCAAAAGACTCTAATACTCTTACTAAATAATAAAGCAAAAAAGAAAAAAAAACTTTCCCTCACGACACGACTCTCTCACCGATCTCTGACGCCGTCGTCGATAAAATCCGGAGAATCTACCACCGTCGTCGTATTTCTCTCCGATCTCTCTCTCTCAGATCTCAAACGACGGCTCTGATTCTCTTCCATCGGTTCGGATCTTGTTCCATTATCTCTGACGAAGAATCTCCAACGATACCATCATCTCCGACTGATACCATCTCCGACGAAGCACACGAAGATT
>JABAYD010030076.1:0-12425 GCA_014822095.1 Diplotaxis tenuifolia | reverse complement strand
GTTTTAGCTTAATATTGATCCAATAAAGATAAAGTGTAGACTGGTCCTCTGGAATTGAATCTAAAGATATTACAACTACACTGTTAACTTGACAGTAGACAAAGATCCAATTTTAGTGTATCAGAGTTGAGGAAAGAGCAATGCTCGTAGATTAGTTATCGTCTTCTGACTCTTTGCGCGGGTGGAAGCCTCGCTGCTCGCAGTTGAGGATCACGGATACTCCAGATGGATTCGATATATGTAATATTCCTTGAGGTGTTGTTTCGACGTTGGAGCCATCATGATTTCAACTGTCTCAGGTATTATTATTAGAGCTTAATTGGCAGAGCATTATTATAAGTATTATTCTTTTTGTTATCCAATCAAACATTATTTCAAAAATATTTACTAATAATATTCTCTAAATACTCTAGATTCAATATTCTCTTTTGGAGTTTTTCGAAGAGCATTTGCATCTATAATATAAAAAAATAAAAATAATTATATATAATTAATTTATTTTATTTATTAATATAAAAATTATAATAAAAATATAAATTTATACTTTAAAAAACAATTGCAGTTAAGTATTTTTAACTTTTTAAGAGAAAAATATTTCACATTTAAAATATAATATAATTTATATAATTACACATATTATTTATTATTTTAATAATAAAAATAAAATAATTTTTATTTATTTATATATGAAACATATATATATATATATATATATATTATTTAGACACTAGTAAATAAGTTATATATCATATATTAATTTTTATGGATGTCAAAAAAATATATTAATTTTTATGATAATTTTATATATCAATCATTTACTACTCTATAAATAAATAAATAAATAATGATAATTTATTTATTTTATAATATTACAAATTATATTATGTCTAAATATAAATTTAATATTTTAACATAAATTTTAAATTTTGTAAATAATAATATTTCACATATAAAAATAATATAATTTAGAAAGTGATTTTTTTTTTTGTAATAACAAATGGATTATTAATATATATATATATATATATATATATATATTTATATTTATAGCTTATCTTAAAATAAATATATTATATATGAAATTTTATGATTATTGTAAAATTGTATACCGCTACTAGTTTAGCAATCACTTTAGTAAAAATTTTAATGAAAACATACAGCTTCTGCATCTTACTCCTTCTATAGCATTCTGCTAATGTTTTATCATCTGGTGTACCAATAGAGCCTTAGGCGATATGAAAGATATGTATCTGGTGTGGACCATATGGTAAATAATTGTATATACGAACTTGATTGGTGGTAGAGCATTAGCATAAGTATTATGTTCTTTATTATCCAATCAATATTTACAAGAAAAACATTTACTAAATGCTAATATTCTCCAAATGCTTTAGGTTCAATGTTTTCATATAAAATTTTTGGGAGAGCATTTGCAGTTAATATATATATAAATTAAAAAAATAGTTATATATTTTTATTTTTATTTAATAATATAAATAACTATTTTATTATAAAAATTGCCGTTAAATATTTTAACTTTTTTAAAAGAACAATATTTCACATTTAAAATATAACATAATTTATATAATTACACATATCATTCATTATTTTTAGTAATAAACATTAAATAATATATATTTATTTATATATGAAACATATATATATATTAGTTAGAAATTAATAAATAAATTATATATCATATATTAATTTTTATGATAATTTTATATATGAATCATTTACTACTTTACCTAATGATAATTTATTATTTTATAATATTAAAAATTATGTTATATCCAAATATAATTTAATATTTTAACAAAATTTTACATTTTTATAAATAATAATATTTCACATAGAAAATATAATATAATTTAGAAAATGAATAATTTTTTTTTGTAATAACAAATTAATTATTAATATATATATATATATATTAAATATATTATATAATAAGTTAAAAATTATATACTAATACTGCTCTACCAATCATTTTATTAAAAACTTTGATGAAATTATACAATTTCTACATCATACTGTTACTACTTTATCATATACTGTTGTACCAATCGAGGTCTAAGTGACTGACTTCAAGATAATTGAAAGGGGGAGTTTTTGTTGTACCTAGTAGAGTTGTGAGTGTGAATCAACTAATGACATGAAGTAAGCTTGTGTAAAGTATGTCTGAAACCATAATGTAGTTATTCACAGTAATATCAATAAAAGCTTATAAATGAGGGGATCTTATTGATGGAGCAGTTTGGATTGTCTCTAAACATTATAAGAGTGAAGGAGCTGACATGGATTTGCTGGTGGATGAGGCTAATACAACTTAAATGAATCTAACCCAAGGGAAATAGAGAGTCTGCCATGAACTTCTAATATTTCTTCTTCGTTTATTGTTTTGACACTGTAAATTAACAAATGAAGATTGACCAAGTGTGAAAAGAATTTCATGGAGGGATATATGTAAAAAGCTAAGTAAAAAAGAGTAACATAAAAAAAATCTGAGGTAGACTTCTCCTTTGGGATTATAAGCGTAATTATATAAAACATCATGTTTTTCAACAAAAGAAGGGAACATATGCAAATTATGCGATGATGATAAGACAATCTCAGCTAATGATGAATGCGAGCACAATATAAACAAATGCAAAGGTTTGACCCATCTACTTACCGGAGAGCAAAAAAAACCTTCCACTAAGCTATCCTTAGATGGCTTCCCTTATATTAGTGTTGGTTTAACAAGTAAAAAAAAAGAAGATCTCCACTGAAACATGGCGAATTGTAGTAAGATCTGCGGGAAGATGGGCACAATTCATTGTCGGTTGTGTTCAGCTCATCTAATCACCAGTCAAATTCTTGTTTCAGAGACTCAAGCTCATTGATTATAGCACACAACCTCTGGTTTCGAAGTCCACTTTTGAGAACATTAACATGTCTAAGGACACTAATACAACACTTGAAGAGGAAAAAACAGAAATACATGATCTTCCTACTCCCAAGACTTTATTGTGAAAGTGAAGCTTGGTAATCTCAGTGGAAGAGAATTATCTCAAAAATAAAACTGCCAAAAGTAATACAAACTTGTAACTCTTCCATGGAGATTTTTATGTAAACCTAAGCTATCAAAAGATCACAAGTATCTAAGAAGCATGATATATAAATCTATAACATTCGTCTCTACGCGATAAATGATATCTTGAGCAATATTCAAACATCTTACATGATAATCATACAATTGAAACGCTAGTACATGTTCTCTACAAGATCTCAAAAGAAAACATGAGCACTGATTCATCAACTTCAAAATCTAACTGTTATAGACGACTGAACATCAACCTAGCAAAATCAATACCACCTTTATATTCTTAGACTTGCATCGCAAAATCTATGTTAAAAACAGATTTATTAAGTTATAAAAGTGAACAATAAGTACATGTTAGTAATAAATACATGTAACTTTTGTAATGCCGCTAGTGATGAATGCACTTTCCAGATGCAAACTGATGAAGTTATAAAAGTGAACATTGAAATGCATATTATGTTTTGTAAGTGAAAATACATGAACCATACTTGAAGTTACTTTCAGATTCATGTAACTTACACTGCTTTGTACACATCAAAACCTCAACCATATAGTAAATCAAAGAACTCATATATCGTTATATTATCTTGCCACTAGTGATGAATGCACTTACAAATGTAAACTGATGAAACTTGCATAGCGAATACATCTCGAGCAATCTGTGAATGAATTAGATACTTGCTATTGTTGACTTTCCACAAAGAAAGCACATCATATTATGTTCTCAACATCAGGTTAGCTACCTCAACGTCAGCTTTAAGATAAGCATCTAACTCGTTTAAGTCTCTCATTCTGATTTTCTTTAAAATATTTGTATTCCTTCTCTCTGTTCTATTATAGCAGATTTAATCTTTAACAATATACATTGACTGCTCCTGAGTAGGCTATAAAGATTGATAAGACTAGGATTGAGACGAAGATGCTCCAACTTTTGCTTATGCATTACACTATGCATGCCTATGATTTTTCTCACAGTACTCAGTAAGCAAGTCACTCATAATGATCAAAACTAAATCATGGAGCAGCTTAGTCTCTACAGTATATTCCCCATAAAACTCCGCAAACACACATGTTTTATAAATTTCATCTTTCTAAAAGAATCAAAGATACTAGCCACGATTAACATTCTGTTTATATTTTTTAACCCATCCCTATACTTCTCAAACTTCCTAAACATGTCTTAAGTTTTGACTTTTAACTGACTATCATAGCTACAACAAAACAGCTTCAATTTTTATGTGATGCTAACTATGTCACTTTAACACGTGTGAGCATCTAGGGTTGTAGAAGCTGAGACTATTAAGGTGGAGTTGTAGAAAATAATAAGAAACTTCTCTAACTTTTCAACTGCGCACCAATCATCCATGATATAAGGTCCAACTATCTTTTTGCCTTTTTTAGATTCCATGAAATTATCATTGTACGGTTTGTCCTCAAAACTCATCTTATCAAATGCAATTTTAAACGTAAGTGCCCTTTGCATCATCAAGTATGTGAAATTTCATTTAGTAGAAACATCTAGTGGAAAACTTCATCTTTTTATCTTACCAGAGGCTACATTTATTTCAAAAGTTTGCGGCCTAATTGGTCATGATCTAACATTGGCAATAGCATTACGGATTGCAGTAATACTTTCATCTACTTCAACTAATCTTTCCGTCATGGTAATTATGTGACCAACACGCTTCATATGCATAAACTCTCCTTTCATGACCATTGCTTCATCCGAGAGAAGAGAGAAAATGTGTTAAAAATGCATCAAACCATTGATGTTGACTGTAGCATTCTAAAAGGGTAGATGAGATTGTTTTACCTTTGTGATCTGTGACATACTCCTCATGATTAATTTCTTTAAGCGCCAATAAGCATTGATGTAATGGGTTGTTATAACTATATAACTATAACCTGCAAAAACCAGAAAATTGGATACATATAATAACTATTTTTTTGGTGACAAAGAAACATTGTATGTTACTTTTGATGTTCAAATATCCGTGGTCAATGACACTCTTTGCTTGTTAGATTTGAATCATTGTTTAAGAGTATCATTTCTCTTAATATACATTTCCACAATTTTTCTTGTCATTGTCTTTCATGGTTAAGGGTCATCTAAGTTCATCTAACACAAATCACATATATATTACTTGTACATTGAATAAAAATGTATTATAATTTTTTTTAGTAATTTCTTACTTTATTACAGAAGTGTTTCCATCCTATATTGTTTTGGTAAAAGAGAGCGACAACTCTCAAAGTACAATCAATTCATTTGTTTTTTTTCCCAAAAACAGCCGCTGAAACTTTGGCACTCTTAAGACCACCTTATTTATTTATCGCATGTTGGCTTTGCCCATGTTTTTGACAATTCTAAAGATCATTGCGCAAGTTTGTTGTTCCAGACTTTGTTGGATATGCAAAATGCATCATACATTAATTGCATATGCATTTGTCCTTATTGTCTCCTAATCTTTTGAAATGATTCCACACGCCTGACCTTGTAAGAGTACACATTTGGCTTTGCTTGCTTATGCTTCACTATTATTTTCATTTGAATCATATTGCTTCGTTTTCCATCTATGATCAGTATCTTGAGTCATGAACTCATTTTCATCTTCATCTTCATCTCCATATAAGCCTATGTTATATTGAAAGGGAGAAACCCAACTCTTAATATTAAAACACAAAGAAATTAAGATTTCCACTCGCTAACACAAATTTATTGTGTTATTAATAGAGTGGTTCATATTCTTAAAAAAAACTATTAGAATGTTTTTCTGGTAGAAATTGTCATTGCCCATAGTTATAACAAAAAAACATTACTAAAATACTTCGAACATTTGATGGACGACACTTTAAAAAAAAAAAATCTATCAAGTGATAAGTCTGTTTATAATATCGGTATAGAAAAAAAATCTACTGTTAAAGTAATGTCAGATTTGTTTCCATGTCATAGTTAATTGTTTGATTTGAATAAAAAATAGATTTTTAGGAATATGTCTATCGAATGAGGTAGCAGATTTGTTATAAATGGTAGATTTGTTATAAATGGTAGATTTATGTGGTCAATTTATTTACTTGTGTTAGACTTAGTTGATTACGACAGAGTTATATATCCGACTTATAATTTTTAGTATACTTTTTGTTTATATGGTGGCATGCTTTTTAATTTATGCTACAGCAGATCCATTGACGGCGATCTAGATTTATGTAAACCAATTTTAATTTCAACCTGGTTTACATTAATTTTGAATATTGTTTATTTTAAAAATTAATTACGATAGAAATCTGGATTTATCTAAGTTTATAATTATTTTTTCTCATACTATCTCTTCTACTCACAATGATTGAAATCACAATGCATCACATCTCAACCAAAAACATTGCATTTGTTTTTTCGTTGGTGTCAACACAAAAAAGAATGAAGATGTGATTTATTTTACCAACCGTGCGCTTAAAGGAGGACGTAGATGAGATCAACAATTTAAAATTTTTACAATGCCAATAAACTTAAGGTATCTGATTTTCTTTCCTTTGCTCACTTCAAGATGCTAAAGCTTTGAGTGTTACAAGTCGTCCAACTACAATAAAGAAGAAATTCAATCCCTATCTCAACACACTCCTTCTTAGGCCTATTCCTGCTCATGTCCCATCTTGAGCATGTTTCAGTCTCTTGCTCATGTCCTGTCTTGAGTCTATTTCACTAACCCGAGAGAAATTGATAATCTGATCCCATATTAACCTTGGCCTCATAATCAAAATCTAAATTTCTATCCTACCTGTTTTGTCTTGAATTTCTTGGGAGGAAGCAAACTGACACTATCATCTTCAACACCAGAAAATGGAATCTGAGACCAAAGTAGCTGAATTATAAAATTTCCATAAAGAAAAACACACAAGAGATTTAAAGCAAAGAGAAAGATCCCAAAATAAGATGCTGGGCGTTGTGAAAATAGAGATCCAAAGAGTGTCTCAAAAATAAAATGATCACATTTGTTTCCTAGTCTTCCGGCTTTGCATGATCAATTCAAATCTAGTTATAGCAGATACCGCCTTTGTGCAATCATGTTGAAAACCTAAGAACAATTAAGTAAGTTGCAATTAAGCCTCTTGACAAAATTATAGATTCAGTAATTAAGGTTTTCGAAATCAAACGATAAATGTAGTCAACGAAGGATAAAAACTTTGATTAGTAGAGTTTCAAGACTTATGGTTAGTGTTATAGTGGAAAAAATCAAAAGAACTCTGATGATGATTGTGAGGTTTGATATTCACTTTGACAGAGAAAATGTTTACCACCTTGGGATAGAGATGACGGAGAAGTCGCATGAAGGTGACGACTTAGAGTTCGTGGTCTTTCGAGAGAGGTGAAAACTGTTCTTCACAAACAAAATGATTTTTATTTTATTTTTAACGAAAACATGTATTCTATTAATGATTTTCAATGGCTAAAGGATTTTTATGTATTTTTGCTTCATGGCTGTGTTATTCTAGTAGTTACAAAATATAAGAGTTAATTTAGTAATTACATATATGATTAGAGTTATTATAAGTAATTTATCTATTTTGTAAGTCAAAAGAAAATAAACAATTCATGCTATGATTCTCATATTGCTTTGGCACGAGATTGTGTGTACACACTAATCCTCGATGAAAAAAACATGTGACATTACTTTCTCATAAATATTAGAAACATAAATATGTCGGCATGACCATAAAATCATTAAAAATCAACATTGTAAAACAAACTAACACGCATAGCTAACAAATTAGTTTAGGAAAAACAATATAAAAACATAAGTTATGATTTGTTTCAACAAATTAAAAAAGATGCAGTGAATGCTCTAGTTTAGTGGCAGACAAAGACAAAGATTATATATATACACAGATCAAAACTACATAGTTAAGTAGCTAGCACCATGTGATGGTGATTAGAAAGTTCCAAATACTGACAAGGATTGTATTGAGTCTATTGACTTTGGCGAGGAAGTAGTAAGCTTTCAAATGATCTATCCCAAACCTATGTCTGAATATTACACACTTAAAGGGACATATACATGAACTCAGAGCTTACATTAAAATTCAATGAATATACTGTAAGAATTTGTATATTTTCATCTATCTAAGTCTGATGTTACAAAATCTTGTAATGATCTTCAAAACATCATACAAACATCAAACTGAACACATAAAACAAATCAAATGTCCAAAGAAAATTGGCTAAAGTAAGCGACAATTATCTTTGATGGCTTTCTTGACGTAGCCGAGTAAAAAGAGGAAGAGGAATGAGTTTTTAGGTTTTCCAGATTTTTAATTAAAATATTTAATCTTAGTTACTTAAAGAATAATGATGACTGATCTGGGGATCTATATTTTCTGGAACGCTAAACGTTTTGTACATTGCAGGACTTGATTATGGGAAAGGAAATAGTCATAAAAAGGTAAGGTCTAGGTTAAGGCTATATTCTTTCGGTTATGTTTGGGTGGGTTCGGGTATCGGGTATTAACCTATCACATTCAGTTATCCGGAAAATAGTAAGAATGAAAACCCGATAAGGTATTTGACACTATCTGAACCTGAACCGAATCACTTACTTCAGGTCGGGTTCGGCTACCAGTAACTATGACCACGCTTAATTCTACACATTCCACAACCTAAACTGAGTTGGTGGGTTTTGTTTGTTTCTTTAGGGCATCGTTAACGGTAAAACCCTATTTTGAGGTTCTAATGAAAAAAATAATATTGTTAATATAAGTGAAATAAAGAAAAAAATTTATTTTTTTTTTGTAAAAAAAATGACCAGTAATTGACATTTAAGTATCAGAGTAATATTATTGGGGGTTCTTGCTCTTAGGTTCTTAAAACACATATATGTGTATGTATATATTATAAATGCGTATATAATTGCATGATTCTTAACTTTATGGGAAACCCAACCGAAAAACTCTTAGTTAAGAAACTTTCGGCTGGGTTTCCCGTAAAACTAAAAGCCCTGCAATTATATTCGCATATATAATACATACATACACATATATGCGTTTTAAGAAACTAAGAGCAAGAACCCTCCAATAATATTGCTCTTAGAAAAGTTTCCTATAACTTCTGTTTGGAGAAGCAGTTCTGACATTCTCTCTCCATTTTAGTTCTTTTCAATTTTTTTATAGGTGAGATATTTGTCAAGAAACATGTGTTGGAAATGGCCTTACGTACTAGGTTTAATGGGATTTTTTTTTAATTTTCAATTACCAAATCATTGGATTTGTGTATATTAATGAATATTAAACCGGGGGGGGGGGGGCGTGTAACACATTTATGCGGGAATTAACTGGACCACAGTGTTGAATCGTCGAGTTGTGCCTCCATGCCAAAGCTTGGCTCTGGTTAACGGCGGCCACCAACACGGCTAGGCAGCCGAGTCTTAGAGCAAAGGTCAAAACATTGAGCGAAATAGGTGGGACAAAACCAAGCTTAGCTTCAAGTGTGAAAATAGAGGCAAATGCAAATGGAGGGTGTATTGTGTGTTTGATCAGCCAAATCAGAAGTGATTGGTGAAGACTAGGTACATATATCATAGTTGTAGACCTAATGGGAAGTGTAAGCTTCTAAAGAGTCCAGTTATAGCTAGACTGTTTCTTGATACATTGCGAGAGGATAATAAATTAATGCCTGAGAAGATTCAAGAGCAGATAACGGAGACGTGGAAACTGATAGCTTCAACAAATCAATGCAACGAGGAAGAACGGTGGCTTTGCAATGGCTTGCAAAGGAGTATGCTGATCAATTTTCTCATCTCCAGGTTATGTGAGAGATATTAAAAAGACCAACCTAGGTACAAGTGTAGTACTTGAACCATTCCTAATTCTTCTAAAGAGGATGGGTTTGGTCGGTTCTACGTCTGCTTTGAGAAGCTTAGAAGCTTGTGGAGTGGAACTTGTAGGCTACTCATAGGATTTGATGGAAATTTTTTAAAAGTCACTACAAAAGGGATACTACTCACTGCTGTAGGACATGCGGTAATAATCGGATTTACCCGTTTGCTTGGGCGGTTGTAAAAGGTGAGAATTCAGATACATGGCTTTGGTTTATCAAGCGTCTGAAGCATGATCTCAATCTTGGAGATGGGAGAAAATTTGTTTTTCTATCAGATAGCTAAAAGGTAAGGAAATCATAATTCAAGCTTACTAATTTCTTGTTTAAATTTGAGAGTTTCTTTGTCTAAATATCAGAGATTTATAAGTGATATTAAAGCAGAGTTACCACATGCAGAGCATAGGATGTGTGTGAAGCATATAGTTGAGAATCTGAAGAACAAACACAAGAAAAAAGAGTATCTAAAACCAAGGGTGTGGAATCTAGCTTGGAGCTATAATAAGACACAGTTCAAGAAAGAACTCAGTAAGTTAAAGGACTATAGCATGTCTTTGTACGACGATATGATGAAGCTGGAACCAAAGACGTGGTCTTTGGCTTACTATAGGCTCGGTAGCTTCTGTGAGGATGTAGATAATAATGCTACTGAATCGTTTAATGCCACTATCACCAGACCTAGAGCTAATTCGGTAGTGTCTGTGTTGGAGACTATCAGAAGGCAAGCGATGCTCCGAATAGCCAAGATAAAAAAAATCAGAGAGGCGACAGAAGAAATATACTAAATATGTTGTTGATATGCTTGAGTTCGAGAAGGAAGATGCTGACAAGTGTATAACGGCTCCTTGTATTCCTGGGGTGTTTGATGTACGTTTGGGAAATAACTCATTTGATATTAACACAACGAGGATTACTTGTACATGCGGAAAGTGGCAGATCACAGGAATACCACGTGAACATGCCTATAGAGCGATGATAGACGGTGGCTTAGACGTTGAAGGTTATGTTTTTTGAATTCTTCTCCACTCATTTGTGGAAAATGACTTACAGTGACTCTATTAACACGGTGTGAGGACCACACTTTTGGATGAAAAAGGGTAAATACAAGTTAGTGGCAGAGCCACCAAAGCCTAGACTTTCTGGGAGGAAGAAAATAATAAGAAAAAGAAATATCCGAGAATAAAAAGAAAGCATGAATCACCAAAAGAAGAAGAAGAAGAAGCAAGAAAGCAAGACTCTTGGAAGGCAAAGCCGCATAATGCATTTTTCCAGGTGCGGGGAAGCTGACCACAATGCAGCTAGATGCAAAATTCACCCAAAGAAGGTGTTCAACATACCAAAAAAAGACACAATGACAAACAACAAAACATGCAAATACCAAATTTTACATCAAATCCATGTAATGGCACTTGGATAACCATTGTTCTGCAAAGCCACATCGTCTTCCCTTTTCTCAGTCTTCCTCATATCTTCTAAGTCTTCTTCAACTGCTCTTTGATTTTCTTCAACCAAATAAATCTCTTCAGCTAAAGCTTCGCCAACCCACTGAAAGAGATGATCTTCCCGCTTTCTTTGCAACAAAAAATTCAACATAACTCAAACCAACAACATTTACTGTACATTCTATGGGTTACACATACTTTTATCGCAATTTTACAACAATAGAATCTCTGAAAAGGATTCCTATGTGTCTTTGAACCAAATGTACCAATCCCTTCTCCACACCAGAAACATGTTGAAACACCATGAACTCCTCTGTTTCGCCTTGACCAAGCACCTCTAATACGCCCATAAACGACCATGACTACCCCGTAAGAAAAAATATAACAATTGAAATTGAGAGAAGATTTGAAAACTTACCGAATTTCGCTATGTCTGATGCACTCCTACTATTCTCCATGGTCGCAATCTTATATCCCCCAAATCTTAAGATGAACCCTAAATTTTTAAGAGAGAAGAAGAGAACGCGAGAATTTTAAGTTTAAATGGGAATTTGGGTTAGAATGTGATATCACTCAAATTACCTCAAGGAGTGAATTTAATCTCTCAAATAAGAGGTTCAGTCATAGTACTTAAGGATCGAATCCACAGAGACTCTAATGATTAAAGCAGTAAATGATTAAGGTGAACAAGCAATTTGTCCAGAGATTGTTTTTAGGTTGTTTTCAGTTGACAAAATGGCTAGACTTAGGTGTTATCTCAGGTATAAATATATGTAGTTATAATAGGGCGTAAAGGGTTTTCAATCGTTCATGAACTCAAACAAATTATGAAACCAAGAAGGTTTCCTTTGTCCAGACCTCGATCAGCTACTATCGTAGCTAAATTCGAGAAAGTATCGATCGATATGTTCACGATAACATCGACCGATTACCCTTTAGAGTATCGACCGTTACGACAATGGTCGCGTCGGTCGATATCGATTCTGGCAAGCTTTACGATTAGGTTATTGTTATTCTCTAGCTTAATAGATTT
>JABAYD010030061.1:0-11817 GCA_014822095.1 Diplotaxis tenuifolia | reverse complement strand
TAAAATAATTCATATTTATAATTTTATATTTTTAATTATTTTATAAAAAATATACTGCAACTTATACATTAAAAAATTACCAGTCATTAGTTTTGATAATACTGATAACTCTTATTTTTATTACAAACTTACCATATAAAGTTACAGTTTTTACCACATAATTTTTATTACAAATTACATCAAATTATACAGCATAATGTAAATCAATTTTAATATTACATGTCACCAATCGGAGGTGTCAAGGAGAATCGAACTAGGGAATATATTTTGAGCTACTGGATCAAACTGATACGTATATTTTGTTTTCTAATATAATTCTAGTGAATATTAAAGATATTACTGACGAACTCATCATTCAGTAACGAATATTTTACACCAAATACAAAATATTTTAATTAGAGACAGCATCTCAGTTTCAAATTCAAGTAGCATGCATGATGATCAGATCATGACTTGTGGATATAGATAATAATGGAAAGCCACATTTCTTCTTTTAGATCGATATTACGTAATATACCGCATTTCTATTTTGATCGATATTACCTAACTAATTTATACTATTGAATTATGGGCATTGGTACGTGATTAGACCCATAACCTGTGACTGAAAGTATTATAGTTCTTCGTTTATCCCAAAAGCTATATGACCCATGAATCGTGAATATATATATTACATGGCAAGTCTCCTTGCTATATTTATTACAAGAATCTTTGAATACTAAGGGCATAAGTATAGATTATGAAAAAGAGAGAATCAATTTGAAATTATGATTATCTATACAAATAATTTAATAAGTTTACTGCTTTATTCAGTAGATCACATTATTATTTGTTAAATATTATTAAAATTAAGTATCTAAGCAGTGTCAAATGAAAATTTAAATGCTAAAGAAAAGTAACCCAGGTAAAAAATGACAGTATGTACCAACAACAAGAATAAGAACGCAAAATTTACGGACGGATAGTCTAGCACGCAGTACTAGAAAACAATCGTTTTTTATCATTCAGATGGATGCAGAATTACCGATCTGGTTTACAAAATCTATATGATTATGTTTAGGTTCATGAAAAAAAAATGATAATAATAAATGTGTGTTTTCTGAAATTGTTGATTAAATTTGTTATACTCCAATCATTATTTTTCAGAGATTCGAAATATTTTTTTACTTACCTTATAGCCATTATATAGTTTTTTCCATGTTTTAATTTCACGTATGTGATGTCACTAATCATTTTATTAATAAGATTTTTTTAATATTCCAGTTCAACATATTTAACTCTGATTTTAAATAAAAAATTGAGAGATAAGTGTATTTTAGTGATACAAATAACTAAATTTTTTTTTTTACTGTATGCTGAAAATTTAGATGTTAGTTATAAGTTTATACAATATTAATCTGATTCACGTGGAAAATGTAAACATCATAACAGAAACTTAAGAAAACTTGTAGAACCTCCAAGGTAAAATGTCAAATATGGTGGTTCGTCTTTCCACATGGTAAAAATTTGCAAAATGTTTTTGGTTTTGAGAAATGATTTAAAAAATTCAAGTTTGGTGTCCCGCACGCGTTCAAACGTTCACACGTACGACGCTAATCTTATAAACACTGAGAGATAATCTCCCAATCGGCCCTCCTCTCCCGAGAACAATAAAAAGCCCAGTAATAATATATGAACAACTAATCTCAGCCGTCGGATTATTCATCTGCCCTCATCACAGATCTTCGTCGTCTCTCGTTCTCGTAAATCCATCCCTTCCTCTCTCTCTCTCACCGTGCCGGCGAGCCGTTCCCTCGTAGGTAACTACTGAATTCGATTTCGTCTACATTTCCTGTTTGGAGTTTCGATTGATTTCAAATCGCGTTCAATCTGATTCTCATTTAGCGAATCCCGAGAATCTTTGTATTTCGATTCTACTTGCATCTAGGGTTTATCCTTTTTCAATCGTCTTTTTGATTCGAACTTCTGAGGTTCTGTTGAATACGTGTAGATTCTAGAGATGCGGATGATGATGATGGGGAATAGTATCAGCAATCAGGATTTACATTCTCAGAAATCGTTGAATTAGCGATTCTATCAATCGTAGTAATCTTCGTGTATTCGAGTTTCTTCGTTTCATCTGTAAATGGGCTGTTTACATTCCACTGCTGCTGCGAGAGAATATCCTGGACATGAGAACCCTGTCAAGCTAGCTTCAGAGACCGCTTGTAAGTTTACTTGCTATACACGTTTCATTTTCTTCTTTTTAGCTTAAAAGTCCATAAGCAAAAGCTTAAAGATCGCTTTTACGTGCTGGTATTAGAATTCTAGCTAAGGATGCTTGCTTCTGTTTGAGACATCATTCCAATAGTTTATTGGATCATCACTTTTATGAATTCTTGTTAACTTGATGTATCTCTGTTGGCCATGCATTAGTCTATTTGTTCTGCAACTTCGTTTCAGGGACTATTATTTTCTATTTCGAGGATGCTTGTTGTTGTTCAAGACATCATAATCATCACTTCATAGCTTGTTCGCTGTATATTTTTCCTCTACTATTGAATTAAATCTTGATAATTGTATATTTTCAAGAAGCGTCTCTTCACCATTCTTTTTTGTCATGTACTCCTGATTTGACTAGATTTTGTGACTAATCTCGCTGTGATGGCTTGTTATTTCTTTGTTTTCTCAGTTAGTGTGAGTGAAGTTGAAGCATTGTATGAGTTATTCAAGAGCATAAGCAGCTCGGTTCTTGACGATGGCTTGATAAACAAGGTACTACTGATAATCGACAAGACTTTGATTCGTTTGCACGGATCTTGAATGCTTGATGTTTAAGTGATATTATATTCAATGCCCTATTATCCATAACGATGTATGTCAACTTTGTTGACTTTCTTAGGTGATAATTGTGTCTCCATGCTGATCTGTGGGCTCCTTATTGCTCACCAAGTCCTTTTATTGACAGTTGACTTCATTTGCAGTTCTGTTTTTTTTAATTGGTTCGGTTTTCAAAATTGAAGTTTTGGATATTGTTACTTATTTCTCGACCAACTTGTATTGCAGGAAGAATTTCAACTTGCTTTGTTCAAGAACAGAAAGAAGGAAAATTTGTTTGCCAATAGGGTAAAAGTCTTTAAGTTTGTCAGATCTTTATAACTTTGTAGCTGATGTTTGGAACTAAATAATAATGACCTCTTTGCAGATATTTGATTTGTTTGATGTTAAACGGAAAGGTGTCCTTGATTTTGGAGACTTTGTGAGATCACTCAATGTATTCCATCCCAATGCTTCTCTAGAGGAGAAAACAGACTGTAAGTTGACCATAATATACTTAATGGGATCACTCAGTAATATCTATGTAAACCCTTCCCTTGAACTTTTTTTCACATTTGTCTGTATTTATATCTCAGTCACGTTTAGGCTTTACGACATGGACTGCACGGGCTACATTGAGCGCCAAGAGGTAGACATTTATTAATTTTCTCAACGTGTTCAGTTTCAAAAATGTTTTCACAACTGATCTTATGAATGAATGTTTTTGATTTTGAACCATTTAGTGATTGGCGGGCATTCGTAAATCGTGTATGTGATTTTGGCAGGTGAAGCAAATGTTGATTGCACTTCTCTGCGAATCTGAAATGAAACTAGCTGATGATACCATAGAAGTGATACTCGATCAGGTTTCTTGTTTATTCACAACTTCTACTTCTACGAACGGCGCAAAGACTCTTTTTATAAAACTCGTGTCCTTTACTTTTGGCTTGAACAGACATTTGAGGACGCAGATGTGGATCGGGATGGAAAGATTGGTAAGGCAGAGTGGAGCGAATTCGTAATTAAGAACCCATCTTTGCTTAAGATAATGACTCTTCCATATCTGAGGTTTGTTCACCTTACTATAAGAAACCTATCTACTTGATTAAATTTTGGTGTCTTTTGATAAGTTTTGAGGTCTGAAATTTCATTATTGCAGGGACATAACGACCACGTTTCCAAGTTTTGTCTTTAACTCGGAGGTGGATGAAATTGCGACGTGACAAAACAAGTTGGTTTATAGACACCAAAGTTGTAGGATTGATCGAGAACAAGACCGATTGTAACATTGTCTATGTAGTACCGTTCTCTTGAATTTTCTGGTATTCAGTTTCAGTGTTACTGTTTTTAATATTTTAAGTTGTAGTTCTACGAAAAAATTAATACGAAATCTCATTTCTGATGAAGATTTGAAACTATATTTGATCTTCGGTAGGAAATCTTATGACAGTCCAAACTCAAGACCAACATGGTTGAGAGATAATATTGAAATCTTCATATATAGTCTTAAGTGTTTTTATATTTATTAAATTAATAAAATACTATAATTTTAATATCATTTTAAATATAAAGTTATTATTTACTATAATTATAAAAATTATTACATTCACAATTTTACAGTCGTTGTAGTTAGATAACTTATGAAAATCCGTATCTAATATTTATAATTTATAATTTATCTGTTTAATCATTTTATTAAAATTTAGATCTGACGGTTTTTAATGTATTATAATTAAAAAATAAAAAAATCTTTAGTAACATATATATATATATATATATTGAAAAAATATATCAATCTGTATAAATGATTAAGTGTTAATAAATTGTTTTAAAAACTTAAATTTTAGATATTTTAAGTATAAAATATTAATAAGCTTTTAATCCAGCCATTAGTATATAAAACCTATTGATTTAGTAAACGAAATAATCGCATATATTTTTTACACATATTCTAGGACCACAGTAAGACGAGGATTAGACTATTAGTCAAGTCTGGAGCAGCATTTTGCTATAAGAAAAAAGAATATGTGTGGTTTTTGCCGCGTTGACTGTTGGCTTCTGAATATATATTTGAAGATAATAGACTCATGATTTGAGTGAACTATATAATTTGGTGACCTGTTCGAGTTTGTAATCGATGGGTAGAGACAATTTTTGTAAGAAAATTCAAATTATTCGATAATGTCATTATCATAATGACATGCAATACATATCAGACCAAATAGTAGTTAATGATCCTAAACGAAAATATGCTTCTCTCTTGCTGCTCCCAATTTTTTTCATCCCTAGTTTTGCTCTTCTCTCCCTCTTGAATATCTATCTGTTGTGTTTCTAGAATCCTGAGTTACAATGGACCTTTGTTCAGCTGTTCACTGTTTGCAACCAGTTTTTCATTTCTTGGCTCCACATGCACGTTCGGTTATCAATTTTGATGAGAACATTAACGAACTGAAAGGCGATTTGGAGCGACTTAAAGCAAAAAGAGCTGACGAGGAACGCAAGGTCAAGATTGAAGAAAACAAGGGTCGGGAACGGCTACATGTAGTGGGATTCTGGCTTTCAGAAACCCAAACCGTCATAGACAGCACCACTGAGCTAGTTGATACGGCAACCAATATAAGGGAAAGTATCTCAACCCAGGGGTATTTGTCCAGGAATGCCATTTCAGCCTACAGTTGTGGCAAAAATATTCGCAAGAAGTTGGATGAAATTACAAGACTCAGTTCTCAAGAACTTCCTGCAGAGTTGACCCGGCAAGCTACTCCTGACGCGTTTGTCAAACAACCTACACCGAAAATAGTCGGTCTTCAACAACTTGATAGCACCTGGAGCCTTGTGGAGGAAGCTGATACTAGAATTTTGGGTCTATACGGTATGGGAGGAGTGGGTAAAACCACACTCCTATATGGGATTAACAAAAAGTTCGAGGAAGTCATGGACAAGTTTAATGTTGTCATTTGGGTTACAGTGTCTAAGAATGCTGATATCGGCAGGATTCAAGATGATATCGGGAAAAGATTAGGCCTCTATGACGAGGAATGGGGTAAACAAACCCAAGAAGCTAAAAGGGGTGATATATGCAGTAATCTAACAAGTAAGAAACCAAAATTCGTGCTGCTAATGGATGACTTATGGGAGCCCGTAAGTTTCACAAAAATCGGGATCCCACTGCTGCAGGGAGGGAAATACAAAATCGTGTTTACTACTCGCTCTAAGCAAGTTAGTAGAAAGATGGGAGCAAATAAGGAAAAAGAAGTTGAATGTTTGGGGGAAGAGGAGGCATTGGAGTTGTTAATGCCAAATGCAAGAAGAGATATGTTAAGTGGCGATATGCTTGATATTTTGAAAAAGATTGCGAAAAGGTGCCAAGGCTTACCCCTTGCACTTACAGTTATTGGCAAGTGTCTGTCATCTAGAAGGAATGAAGCTGACTGGAGTGGCGTTCTGGACGATTTGAGTTTTGATCCAGATGTACTGGAAGGTATGGAGGAGAATTTTGGTGTTTTGAAAGTAAGCTATGATTACTTAAAAAACGAAGATGCGCAGTCGTGTTTCAAGTATTGTGCCTTGTTTTCCATGGCATATAATATAACCCAAGATGAGCTAGTAGAGTATTGGATAGGTGAAGGTATAATAGATTTAAATCGCGGAAGAGGAAGAGCAAAGAAGCAAGGTGGTAAGATAATCAATACTCTTGTTGAGGCATCTCTGTTGTTATTGGAAGATGACGGGAAAGTGCATATGCATAATATGATCCGTGAGATGGCCTTGTGGATAGCATCTGAAGTTAAGGATGGAAAAAGGTTTCTTGTGCAAACAGATGCTGGGTTAAAGCAACTGCCATCTATCGACGATCGTTCATCAGTGACAAAGATGTCACTGATGAACAATAAGATCGAGAGCATCACCCACTCTTCTCCTCAGTTTCCCAATCTTGTAACCTTGTTCCTGCAGAATAACAAGCTGGAAAAAATACTTGGTGGATTCTTCCTGGTCCTGTCATCTCTGGTGGTCTTGGACCTATCTCGCAACCTTCGCATCAAGGAGTTGCCGAACGATATTTCAAACTTGGTGTCGTTGCGGTATCTCAACTTGTCAGGGACGATGATAAAGAATTTGGAAGGTTTGATACATTTGATCCGACTGATCCATTTGGATTTGGAGTCCACATCCAATGTTCGAAGTCTCAGTGTCATTTCAGTATTAAAAAAGTTGCAGGTCTTGAGGTTTTATGGTTCTGCTCCTTTAAATCGCTCGCTATTGGAGAGCTTGGAGGAGGATTTTAATGATTTACATCTTTTGACCATTACTGTAAGAGAACTCGATGCCTTGGGATTCTTTCTAGGAAGCGACAAATTACGAAGTTGTACACAGGGTCTGCATCTCGAGGGGCTTCAAATGTCAGGAAAATCATTTGCAGCCATTTCCGGAGACCTGCCTAGTCTTTCCAAACTTGGAATGACAGAGTGCGATATCATAGAGATGGAGACGGAATGGAGAAGAAACATGTATTCTCCATCTACATCGTCTAGTCATATTACTCCAAGCAATACATGGTTCAGGAACCTCTCAGCTGTGGTACTAATCTCGTGCGAACATCTCAAGGACGTGACATGGCTGATATATGCTGAAAAGCTTGAGTCTTTAAGCATCCGGATTTCACCTAAGATGGAAGAACTTATAAGCAAAGAAAAAGCTCCGGATGATATTGGCAACGTTGAGCCTTTTCAAAAGCTACAAGTTCTTGCTTTGACTGCGTTGGTTGAACTGACGAACATCTACTGGAGTCCACTCTCTTTTCCACGTCTACAGAAAGTCGACATAACAAACTGCCCAAAGCTACGTAAGTTTCCGTTAAATCCCACCAGTGTAAGGAAACTTGATGATCTTATCATAAAAACGGAGGAAGGATGGAGAATGGAGCTGAAGAGCGATTCTGTCCTGTAATCGGCACTTGATTCCGTAATATACTTTTCTTATGTCCTTTGTAGAATCCCTGGTTTACTAGGTTCTTATTACACTCCTCACTTTGTGCACCTTTGAATTTCTAGGTCATGTAAAAATGCAAGCCCACGAAAAACTTGGTGTGGAAACCAGACAATCATCACCAAATGCAGTCCAAATTTTCTCCTTCTACTTTATTCTTGTAAGGTAAACCTCATTCAAAAGCCGTTTTGTACCCAACAATAAAACTTCTGCTTTTGCCACTTTTGTGTGTGTGGTTGAAACATCTTATTGTCTGAGATGTGTCTGTTTTGTTGTCGACTGCATTCTTCGCCAACTTCAAACTTTATCGGTGTTACATAGAGAGAAATTGGGTGCTCTTTGCCAAAAGAGTATTTCTTGCAAGGTCAAAAACTTGAATCGTAATACAAGAAGGATATAGATTAAAATATCCATCTATATTTAATATTTAAAATGAAACATTTGACATTTAATATATTTATATGCTCGGGTTATGTTTATCACAATTGTTTAAAAGTGATAATGATAATGTGTCACATGCAAACATGCACATATCTTATAATTCTCTATATATTAAAAAAGAAACATTAGAAGATGTTAAGATAACTATTAGATTTTTGATCCGCGCTTTGGGTACCATTTTTGTTGTTTTATCTACATATGAATCGATAAGTCTTTTGCTTTGTTGATATTAAATGTTAGTATCTAATATAACTTTTTAAAATTAATGCAGATTAATTTATTGTTATCATCAATATTTATGTAAATGTATTGTATTTAATTGTGTAATTTTATTTTGAGAAACTAATATCAATTATGGTACTGAGAAGCGGGTCAAACTCGCCCTGCCCAACCCGCAAAGAAAAAGTTTTATCCGCATTCGTCCCACGTAATTTTACGGGTAATCCGAGAGACCCGTGGATAGTTATTAAATAATAAAAATAATAATTATTATTTAAAAAAATAATTATATTAAATAGTATATTTTTAAAACTTTAAAAGAAAAAATGAAATTAGAACAACCTGTTCCGCTAACACTTGATCCGTACCTGCAATTTAATTTCTTTAAATCGATCGACCCGCAGCGGGCTATTTAAGACTGATGTGTTTATTTCTGAAATAAACTTCAAAAATAATTAGAAAGTGAATTTAGCTCATTAATGAAACCCATTAATATATAATTTTTAGGCCCAAAAATAAAAGACCATATTTCCATTAACGAGAATAAAAATTTGTTCATATCATTAAGAGAATAATTAGAAAACATAAAAAATTCATTAATGAGCAATGTTCCTGTTTTAATGGTATAGATGTGTCATCAATACTATTAAAACAACATTATGACCGATAAAAGTAGAGTCCAATCAATTATGTCAACTTAATGTTTTCATATCCACCATATTATTTTCGGAATGTAACTATCCCATCATTCCCCCTAACAATCGGCACCCACAATTATAACTGCATATTACTATTTATTATAATTAAACCCGCATAACTATGAATTAACTGATGCAGTTACGTGTTTCTTCCCTTTTCATAATTTGTTTCCTATTAAGCAAGATCATATCATTTTATTTCCATAACAATTCGAACAAATAAGAATATTCATAAACAATTTTGTATATTTTTTAGCATCATGAAATCATGTGTATAAGTTTTTCAATTTCTGTAACATCAAAATGATTTATATAAAGTTATTTGACATTAGACAACACAAAATAGTAGGGATGGACGTTCGGGTATCTATTCGGGTTCGGTTCGGATCTATTCGGGTTTTGGGTTTTCGGGGTCAAATATTTTAATCCCATTCAGCTATTTCTAAATTTCGGTTCGGATCTTTGCGGGTTCGGTTCGGGTTCGAATAACCCATTTAAATTGTTTTTTAAATTTTAAAATTCACTGTATACTTTAAATTTATCAAAATCTATAAACAAAATTATAGATTACATTAAATTTGAATAATATATGTCAAAATACCCAAATTTAACATAAAAATTTGTTTGGTTTCAATATTTGGATAAAAGATCAATCAATATTTCAAATATTTTATCGTGTTTTGCGTATACTTTAGCTATTTTAAACATATACTTTTGACTATTTGTATGTATTTTCAAGTATTTAGATAATATCTTATATATTTTAGATGTTTTTAATAGACATTAAATTTAAAAATAATTAATATATTAGGTATATAAATCTATTTCGGATATATTCGGGTACCCAAAATATTTCGGTTCGGACCGGGTTCGGTTTTGGTTCTCTAAATACCAAAATTTTGAACCCACAACCGACTCGGAAACCAAACCGAACGACTTCTAGGGTCAGCGCGTCATCAGATTGACCGCAGATGAACCACAGATTAATCACTTGATTAATTTTATTATACACATGGAAATAAAAATATAAAACTAAAATTATGCATTTCTTATTTTGTTTTAACATAAAATAATAATTTTGAAAATGTATATATTTTATGTTTTAAAAGTATTTACACAATACTTCATTTTAGTTCATATAATTTTATTTTTCACTTAGACATACAAAATATCAAAATAGTTTAAACTATTCAATTTATTTGTAGGAAATTAGGAAATTAAAAGTTATGACATCTAACAAAAAAAATATCAAAACCTAAAATTCATATATATATATTTAAATGTCTAATGTGAATAATAAAATTAAACTTCATGTCCAAGATAAACCAAAAATAAAGCATCATTGTAATTAAATTGTCAATGAAAAAATAAATTAATACCAAACTACATCAACTAATTTTGGTTCTCTCTACCACTGTTTACGTTATTTCTTCCGGTGGTATAGTGAAATCTTCATTAAAACCTAAAAAGCAAAAATAAAATAGTGTAATTGGTCTACTATTTTTTGATAAACAAAAGACCAATTACCAAGTATTTATGATAAAAAAATAAGAAACTCAAATCAAACTATAATTAAAAACAAAGAAAATGATTTACTGGTTCAACGAGTGGTTCGGTTGGTAACCAAATTTTGGGTTTTAATAAAATCTTCCGTATTTTATTGGGTTTTTATTTCATTTTATATAAAATCTAAACATAATTTAATTTGAGTCACTAGGTTTACCGGTTCAACCGCAAATCCATGTTAGATTTCAAAACACTACCCATATCTAATTTAGACTGTGAATATTTACTGTTTACAAAAAATTATACCGATAATACAAAATAAATAATACACCCACAAAAAAATGGTTATATTAAACAGACAAAACATATACATTATATTATGTAAAAAAATTAAAAACAAAAAATATACCCGCCCTCTTGAGGGCGGGTCAAAATCTAGTCACTATAATAATTTTTATAATCTTTACAAAAATATGTTATTCTATCTAAATATATAATAAAAAAATTATTATACTAACTACAAATTAATTGTGGAAAAACCGTATCCTAGTGGTTAAGATTTAAAGGTTTCTACACATAGGTTTGAGATTTGAGCCCCAGACTATGTAATTTCTTGCAAATCGCATGTTTCAGGAGATCCATGTTTCAATTTCTTGAGAAAGCGATTTTTTTAGATAATTATGGAGTCTATGGAAGAAATACTTACAAAAAATCTTCAACATGGTGCAATTGAATCTGGTTAGATGTAAACTTTCATAGGATGACTCTAGTGATGCAGTTAGGAGTAGATAGATCCCTAAAGACAGATAGTCGGTTGTCGAATCGTCTATGTAATCTTCCTTCATAATTGTTATATCATAATAAATTAGCATTTAAAAAACCACAAATTAATTATAAGGTTCTCAATTATTTTTTCAAATAAAAATTACAGAAATACTTAATATAGCTAAAATAAATATGACAATAAATAACATTAAATAATTCAGATTTGATACAAATTAGTGAACCCCTTATATAAATTTTTGTTTAATTTTAAATTATTTAAATAATTAAATGATTTATATTTTTCATATATGTTATATTTTGATTTTTTTAAAAGTTTCACATTGAAATTCTTATTATTCCATGGTTTAATTTTTGTTTATGACAGGATACAAATAATTACAAAATT
>JABAYD010030053.1:0-14059 GCA_014822095.1 Diplotaxis tenuifolia | reverse complement strand
CATGGCATTATTTGCCCCATATGGAGAAAAAAAAGCTAACTTTATTATATAAGATTTTTTTTTCAACAGGATTTAATTTCATTTAAACATTAAAATTTGTTACTTCCATGTTCCAGTTTAAGTTCTGGATTTTATTTGGCCAGAAACAATAAGGATTTTCCAGTTTTTATTTTATTTTAAAATAACAGCTAAAAAAACTGGCTTAATATTTATTATATGGCATAACAGTTTTGATATTATTTTACTGTTAAAATTCTTTTATTATATAGCATATGTCCATAATTAGTTCTATGGTTTTCAGCTATACTTTGATCATGATAGTAATATCAGTATCCATGTTCAAAAGAACAACAATTCTTATGATGCATTAGAGTTTGACTTGCATGCAGATATTATTTCAATTTAAAAATGTATAAATATTAAGTAAAATATCTATATATATATAAATAAGATTTTTCTCTCTTCTCTTTTAGCCGCTTATCAATTTGTTGTGTACACTGTTGACATATACGCATATTTTTTGAAAATATTTAATGAATTGTCCTAAAATTTTCAAATATTTATTATTTAAACTAAATACATTAAGACGATATTAAATAGTCTGTAAATA
Organism: Diplotaxis tenuifolia; assembly: GCA_014822095.1. Lineage (NCBI taxonomy): Eukaryota > Viridiplantae > Streptophyta > Magnoliopsida > Brassicales > Brassicaceae > Diplotaxis > Diplotaxis tenuifolia. The sequence continues at coordinate 13,449 of JABAYD010030053.1, read as the reverse complement.
TTTATAATTAAAAGTGATTAAACACAAATCAATTGTATTTTTAAAATTATATAAAGAAATTTTTCCCTTTTCTTTTTTAGCCACATCATCGATTTGGTGTGTATACAAGTGACACATAAGCATAATTTTTAAAAATATATTAACGAATAGTTCTAAGATTTTTGAATTTTTATTATTTAAACTAAATACATTAACAAAATATTAAATAGTCTGTAAATATTTATAATCAAAAGTGATTAAACAAAAATAAATTGTATTTTTTAAATTATATAAAGAAGAATTTTCTTTTTTTCTCCTTAGCCACCTCATCAATTTGGTGTGTATACAACTGACACATAATCATAAATTTTAAAAATATATTAATGAATAGTTATAAGATTTTCAAAATTTTATTATTTAAACATAAATACATTAACACAATATTAAAAAGTCTGTAAATATTTATAATTAAAGGTGAAACACAAATCAATTGTATTTTTAAAATTTTATAAAGAAGAATTTTCCATCTCCTCATTTAGCCATCTCATCAATTTGGTGTGTATACAATTGACACATAAGCATAATTTAAAAAATATATATTAATGAATAGTTCTAAGATTTTCAATTTTTTATTATTTAAACTAAGTATATTAATACAGTATTAAATAGTCTTTAAATATTAATAATCAAAGGTGATTAAACACAAATCAATTGTAGTTTTAAAATTATATAAAGAAGAAATTTTTCTCTTCTCCTTTAGTCACCTCATCAATTAGTTTATATACAATTGACAGATAAGCCTAATTTTTTAAAATATTAATAAATAGTCATCAGATTTTCAAATTATTAATATTTAAACTAAATATATTAACACAATATTAAATAGTCCGTAAACATTTTATAATTAAAGGTGATTAAACACAAATTTATTGTAGTTTTAAAATTATAAATAATTATTTTAACATAATTTAATAAATAATAAAATTTATAATTTCAGTTATACAAATATACTTGCCATTCAAAAATTTTCAAGTATTTAAATTATTTTGTTAATCAATATTATTATCTACATATAGTCCATAAATATTTATAATTAAAGGTGGTTGAACAAAAATCAATTTTAGCTTTTAAATTATAAATTATTATTGTAATATAATTTAATAAATAATAAAATTTATAATTTTGGTTATACAAATTTACTTACAATTTTAAAGTTATCAAGAATTTATATTATTTCGTTAATCAATACCATTATCTACGTTTACATATATTTTTATTTTAGTTTTTATTTTAATATATATAAATTGTTTGTAAATAATATTCAAATTTATAAATAACTTTAAGTTTTAGACATGTAAATAAACTGAAAAGAACATGAGCAGTCATACATAATTTCTAATTTAGATAGATGTAATTAAACTAGAATTGACATGAACAGTCATTATCATTTTGTGTTATTAACAAAACATTGCATAATTTATTATGAATAAAAATTAATAAATCAGTTATATTAATAAATTTATGACGAGCTTTAAATTTTCTATTTTTAGAAAACTTAATGATGCGTTTAATATTATACATATAAGTAAATAATTTTAAGTATTGTCAATAAATAAAATTAGAGTAATTAAGCCCATTACCCACGGAGAATGTTTAAATTAGGCATATGCCTTAAGCGTGAAAACATGGGCATGGGCCGGATGGGTATCCAGTGGGTCGAGAAATGACGGATTCCCCCTCTCCATTTGCTTAATGTTAAAACGTGGCAACCTAGGGAGATATCATAAGATATTTGGTGGATTTTGGAAATATTTTTGCAGAAGATTTTTTTCTTTACCGAGGTGGCTAAGAGATTATGTATCTTCGAAGGCTTCATCTAGACCGTTTAATATCTGACACAAGCGGTGCCAGGTGAGCGTATCCCACACGAGATCTAAACCTCTACATACACCACCATCGTATGCATAGACGATTCTTCATCTTCCTTATACGTTGTGTCTATAAAAGACTGTAACCATTAAACAAGCTTCAGACACTTTCGCTCAGACCTGTGGGTTAATAACAGAAATAGAATTTTCGCTAAGTTTTTAAATCAGTGAAGGTGGCTCTTTGCTGAGTTGGAAAGGTACTGTCACAAACGGCCTCTACTTAACTCTTTATGGTTTCTTCTCTTCATTAAATGATGATCTATTTATGTCAGTGATTAACGATAATTGAACCATAAAGAGGGAATCGTTTTTCTGTAAAAAAGCCCCTAACTCTTTCGGATTTTGATTATCGTTATGTTTAGAAGCCCTAAAATTGTTTTTTCATCCATGTTCGTCGTTTTCATCAAAGTTTTTCGATGATTAGTTTATTAACATTTTTCATTTGTTTTTTTTCTAAATGAAGATGCCAATTTATGTTAAGCTTTGGAGAGGAGAGTGGAAGAAGAATGCAGAAGAAGAGTGGCATTTTCATCCTGATGAAGATGAGCTCGGGACAAGGGTGATGATCGGAGAAGATGAAACTTACGCATCTATAGAGTCTATGGTGAGGACACGCTATTCCCTCTGTGAGAGTACTCCCCTTGTTCTAACCTTCCATCTCCCAAGTTGGATGCTTTCACCAGTGCGATACAAAAATCCACCGACCACTATAACCCGCACAGAAGACCTATGTGTGTTGCTTAACGTGAGGATCTCTATCTCAGATCTTGCTTTACTTATCACGGTTGGTCCAAAATGTGTCGCCGAGTACGAGTTTTTGTGTAGATCAAGCTTCACCATAGGGACGACTACTTATATAGTTGACAACACACAGACAGAAGAAGGCAAAGCTGATTACGAAAGTAAGAATATATCATTTTTACCTTGCCTCTACATTATCCAACAACTGGGAAGAGTAAACTAATAAATTGCATTTGAATTTGTCTAGGGCTCGTATATGGGGACCGGGAAAAGGAAACAAAAAAGGTCATGGACGCTCTTTTTAGTGAGCAATCGTTAATGCTTTTCCACCGTGTCGCCTGTGAGATGGCGTTTGCTGATCAGAATCAACCACAGAGACAGACAAATAATGTTGGTTCTACTGAGCTTATAGTTTTGGAAGATGATGATGATGTCATGTACGACGCAAATAATGTCAACCTTCATACCGGAGGACCGAGTAATGCTGTTGGGGGTAAGTCAGCTTATATATCTTATGATACCAAAACAAATATGGTTAAGTAAGTCATCAATGAATATTCTTACACTTCACCAATATTAACTCAACTGGTATATTACACGCTGTAGGTTCAAATCCGGGACCATCTAACTTGGTATCAAACCAAAACCCAAATGCTGAAGCTCCCCCCATATTTTGGGACGTTGGGATTGACATGGTTAACAACACTACCGAAGCCAACACTCAGATTGACCAGGAGACCATGGTTAATAACCTGAAGTTTTGGGAAGAAGTTCTTGCTGCAGGTATACAGGTTGATGATGCTTTGAACATTAATGAACCTGTTGAAGTTGAAATGGAAAATGTAGGAGTCATACTATCGGGTGGTGCTGTAAATAAGAATGCTGGGAGTGGCAGTGTTCAAATGGTGGTCCAGAAGGAGAATTTCAAACAGGGTGATGTGAGAGGCTTCTCCAGTGGATCTCTGAAAAACAGTGTGCCAGTTGTGGTGAACGAGGAAGATAATGTGGGTGGTCTGGTCACTTCGGTTCCGTCTACTCTTGGTAATATTGTGTATAATATTTGGAACAATAAATACGTATGATTGAACATGATAATTTGACGGACGCTTAACTTAGAGATGACATGTTTAAATTCATGTTTTCGCAGATGTTACCTCAACTGGAGGTGAGAAAGGAGTTGAGCTTCGACTCTTGGCCCCTTCTCGTGCTCCACCGGAACATGGACGCAACATTTCCGCTCTCTTCAACCTAACCCAAGGTGGGCCTTCTTCAGAACCAAGTAACGTTGGAAAGTTCGAAGCGTCTCGTAAGGGGACTTGTTCCGAGGAAAGCGCAACATATAGTGGGTTTTGACTTTAACATAAAGTATTCAGTTAAGATGGATGAAGCAAGTAATTATATAAGTAATGGTGACGAAGTGTAGGTTTTTTTGTTGAGTATTTAAATGGAGTGTTGTTGGGTTTATGATGGGCCTTGGTAGGTTTCCTAAGTATGTTATAATGGCCGATGTTAAACTTTCTAGTAGTCGGTTTACTTTAACTTTATGATGGTTAGGTAGACCATGTAGCCGACTAATCAAAAGTTTTACATATGTTTTGGCTTGTACGGGTATATTTTGTTTAAGGCTTGTAATCCAAGTTATTGTGAAATACAATCTAATTAATTATCTGTGTAATGTCTTTTGCATTATTGTTAAATCAAATTTGGATTTATTTTTATTAAATATGCAATGTTAAGTATGTTAATTATCCAAGGTGTGAAGTTGAAACAAATTTTTTAAAAAACCTGCTAAACTTATAGAAAGGAAGTACTACTTAGTTCAGAAGGTAAAAAGTAAAACCAAACTAATGATACAATTCTTACCTCATTTTCATAACATGTGTAGAAGAGAATGGAGACAATGGGGGTGAAGTTGCAGTGGGAATGCTATTCAGCTTCCGAGAAGCCTTCAGGCAACATATGGCCGTATATGCAATAACACGGAAATTCAGGTTTAAGTGTGCAAAACCAGAACCCGGGTTGATGTCCCTAGAATGTAGCACCAGAAAATGTCCATGAAGAATATATGTTGTGAAGTTGAAGGATGCTGACGTTTTTGAAGTTAGAAAGGTTGTACATGAACATCCTTGTACAATAGATAACCGTGGTGGATATGAAACGCAAGCAAAAACAACAGTGATAGGTGAGATTCTTAGAACCAAGTTTGGTCCTACTGGTGCAGGACCTAGACCAAGAGAGATAGGTCAGATGATGAGGGGTGACTTAAACGTCAATATTTCATATTGGAGGGCATGGAGGTCAAAAGATGTGGCAATGGAAAATACAAAAGAAACTGACATCACCGGTTACGCAAATCTCCCAGACTACCTTAACAAGCTTGTAATAGCGAATCCTGGTACGGTGGTGGAGATGTACAATGTGCCTCACGAATAAGGTGGCCATCGGTTCAAATATTTATTTTAGCCTTCGAGGCGTCGATGAAGGGTTATGAATTCATGTGGAAGGTAGTGATGGTGGATGGAACACACTTGAAAGACAAGTACGGTGGTTGTTTACTCACAGCGTCGGCCCAAGATGGAAATTACCAGATATTTCCCTTGGCGTTTGCTGTGGTAGATGGGGAGAATGACTTGTCGTGGGAATGGTTCTTCAGACAGCTAGCTAACTTTGTGCACAACTCGGAGGAGTTGGTTTTTGTCTCCGACAGACACCCTTCAATATTTAAAACAGTAAGCAATGTAAGAGTTTAACTAGTTTTGTAAGATTCTTTTTTTCAGTTGCGAAAATAGTAGTGTTTATTGTAAATATGTATCACATGCAGGTTTTTCCATCAGCGGATCACTGCATCTGTATTGTTCATTTGAAACGGAACATACGTTCTAAATTTAAGGGGAGACAGCTAGAGTATCTGGTGGCCAAAGGAACAAGATGTTTCTGGCTACAATAATTTTACGAAACGTTCAACCAGATAAAGGGAATTGATCACAAATGTGCTGAGTATCTTGTAGATATAAGTCTGCACCATTGGGCTAGAGCTCACTTCAAGGGAAACAAGTACAATGTCATGTACAAACAATCTAGCATAATCTTGGAATGGAGTGTTGCGTGAGGCGAGGGAACTACCTCTAATTCGTTTGGTTGAATTCATCCGGAGTAAGCTCATGACATGGTTTGCGACGCGTCGGGATCTAGCGCATAAGAATAAAAGTCATTCCGAGCTTACACCAAAGGTATTAGGTTTGTTAACCAAAAATTTCGAGGTATCAGGGGGTTATGAAGTTCTTAAGATAGCAGAGAAAGAATATGAAGTGCGTGAGAAAGAAGGTGGGAGATTCCATGTCAACCTCCAACTGAAAACTTGTGCTGCTTTCAGTTTCTAATGCTAACTATGCCTTGCTCGCATGCGATTGCTGCTTCTTTGAAAGATAAGATTGGAGTTGAAACTTTGGTGGCACCAGCTTAAGGCTTGACTCAACTCATAGCAGCATATGGAGGGAGCATTTTTCCCTTTGAGGGATTTAAAGGAGTTGCAGATTTGGTGGCTAATCTAAATGGCCACATATACCCCTGCAACAAGACGTCCTCCTGGAAGACCCAAAAAGCAGAAGTTTTTCTCAAGAGAAGAGAAACTGGTAAATAATATGGAACCGTGTTTATACTTCTTGGTCTGAAAGACCCAAATATCGTACTTGTATCCGAAAGAAAATACTGTATAGATTGAAAGACAAAGGTTGTAACCGACTAAACAATGTTCTATCCTATAATCAAAAACCTCTAATCAGGTAAATTTTTTTGTCATAAACCCTAAAACACGAAAAACTTAATCCCTAAACCCTACCAACGCTACAAACCTAAACCCTTAAAACATAAACCCTAAAACCTAAACAGTAAAGCCTAAACTCTAAACCCTTAAAACATAAACACTAAACCCTAGACAATAAACACTAAACCCTAAACCTTAAACCCTAACCCCTAAGCCCTAAACAATAAACCCTAAACCCAAAGCCATAAACCCTAAAAAGTAAACCCTAAATGCTAAACAGTGAATCCTAAATGCTAAACACTCAAAACAAAACACTAGTTTTAGTCGGCTAAATGAAGACCTATCCAATTATGAAGAACATCTATCCAGCTAAGAAATGTACTACGTAAACCCTACCAATCCTACAAACTTAAACTCTACAAACCAAAACCCTAAACCCTAAAAATCTTAACCCTAAAAACCTAAAACCCAAAAACTTAAAACCTAAACCCTAAACCGTAAACCTTAAATGCTAAACACCGAACCGTAAATGCTAAACACTCAAAAGTAAAAAGAAGTTTTAGCCGGCTAAATGAATACCTATCCAATAATGAAAAACCTCTATCCAGCTAAGAAATGTACGACCTAAACCCTACCAACCCTACAAACCTAAACCGTAAAAACCTAAACCTAAACCCTAAGCCCTAAAACCCTAAACCATAAACCATAAACCCTCAACTATAAACACTAAACCCTGAACCTTAAACCGTAAATGCTAAACACTGAACCCTAAATGCTAAACAATCAAAACTCAACTCTTATTTTAGCCAGATAAATCGTGTCCTATCCAATTATGAAAAACCTCTATCCAGCTAAGAAATTGACGATGTAAACGCTACCAACCCTACAAACCTAAACCAATTACGAGAGAAACCTTATTTAAGAATAATTAGCATTAGAAAAGGGAAATCAAGATCATTATCATGACTTAGAAGAGTAGTTATTACACAAGCACTACATAAACTACTAAGTAATGACGTCTGGACAGTCGAGAACAAGTAAGTGGCATGAGAATACTACAGTACAACACAATAACCATTCCTCTGCAACTGAGATTCGATTCTCAGCTTACCCCGTTGAACTTCTTTTTCCAAAGCACCAATTTCAGATTTTAAATCTGATAGCTCTCCTTTGATATCAGTAACCAAATCCTTTAAATCTTCAATCTCCTCAACCATACATTCATCGGCTCAGGTGAAAAGGTGGAATTTGTTCTGCATATACGATGTAATCCGAAATTAAAGTAAGTTATTTCAATGTTGGGCCATATAAGTATATTAACGAACTTGTATAACCTCTTCAGATCCATACAGACAACAATGGAAGAGGCGAGCAGGGTTATTCTGCGTTCCCGAGGTCTTAATCACTGCCTCCTCCCCACATCTGTAATATTTTGGGAAACCCCGCTCTCCGGGGCGACGATGACGTCTCCATCTTCCTAGACCTAAACCTCGATGCAGCCTCAAAGCTTGGGCAATGTGAGTTGAAAGTATCCCACAATGTTTGTGGGAACTTAAAACCTTCTTTTTTTCCACCCGTGGAGAACCTACCATACATCTTAGACAACTGTGATACAAACTTGGTTTCGAAGAAGACAGCCCGAGTTGTTGATAATTCATCACAAGAGAGTCATATACGGACTGAGTATGTGCAATGAAGACATCAACAACCTAGCAAATGAACGATTAAACAGTTGGTAAGTGTCCACTTGGATGGTTTATCAACTAAAAACAAATATCGTAGGAGTGATAAGAGGGAAGTACATGGGAATAACCTTGGGTGCTAGATGCGATGACTTGTCGACCGTTGCAGCAATATATTTGCTCTCAATTTTGACACCATTAACCATGAAGGCACTATAATTTTTTTTCTTCAAATAAGTAGGTTGCGGAAATCTGAAAGAGTGGGTGAAGTGGAGATGAAGAGTGGCTTACAATGGTGTTTTCAGCATCACAATGAGTTTAGAGTACTTCTCTCCATGGTCAATCATTACCAGCCCTCCATAGAGCCACCTGTGCTTCCTATGCTCGGGTTAAAAATTCTTATCACATTCATAGTCACCAACCAAACCCTTAGGAACTACTTTCTGCCGCTTGCTTTTCCTGAACTGCTGGCATGGTGCCACAGCATCATCGACTGTAACATCAGCATCGCCGCTCAATCCAACTTGATAGTTGTCTTCGTTTACAGCTTCTGAAACAAGTACTTCGTTATTAACTTCTTCCTGAGTCAAGCCTAGAGAGAAATCTGGTTGTTCAAACATCAGACTTAGATCCAGAGTCTGCAGCAAAAGGCATTTGGTCAAATTTTTAAACAAAAGCATACTATATAGACTTTTCTAATAACAAGACATGCCGTTTCATCTGCAGGGCGTGTTGCATCTACAGAGGGAGGTCTTTCTGATCTTGTGACACCAACACCCTCCACATTCAGGTTTTCATGTACAACACCAGGAGAAACCTGCATTTACAAAGCTTATTGTATTAGGTTATAATTGCACGTACCGGATATATATTACTACAAGAGGCTATAAATTTACTTAGCTAGCTACCTGAAATTAGTTACTGAAGGCACACATTATGCTAAATTTACAATATATTGCATAGTTACAAGTTTAACTACATATTTTCACTTACTTAACACATTATCGTGGTTCCTAACTTGCCATTTCTTCCGCGTAACGATGGCGCTTTCAATAATCACAGCAGCCTCAACCGGAGAACGCGTCGTTGATGATGGTTCATTGACACCAATGTTAGTCCCCCTGTGTGTATAGTGTCTGAGCTCATCCGAAACACAGCGAACATGCATATAAATTGCATTAGTATTAATAGTTGAGGCTTACACGAGGGCTGCAGAAACTTACATCACTTGGTCGAGTAGGTGCTTCAACTCTATGTAGGTTATGCGTAGCGTCAACTTCTAATGTCGAAGGCACTCTTGTAGGTGGATGAAAGGTTGTATTGTTATTAGCGTTGACAACGACTTCCTCGGGCGCCGATGCCGTTCTTAGCACATGGCTTACATTAGCAAGATTTGAACAACTTTTCAGTATCTCCTTTTCAAATGACGTCAACATATCTCTAACATTGGAAACAATTGTCGTTTCCATTGTTGAAAAGACAGCTCTAAAAATCTTCATATTTGTTGCCATTGTGGAAACATCCACAGAGAGTCGGTTCACCTCTTGTGATATATAGTCAAAATCTTCTGACAGACGACCCTTAACGACGGTTGCAATTGATTCTGCGTTCGTAACTTCGGAGGTACTTTGGGTTGTTGCTTTCTTATTTTTGGCCTTCCTGACCTCAACTTTGTTTCTTGTTTCTTCCCTCATTCTCTCAAATTCGGTTTTGGAAGCACCGCCAGGTAAACATGGAAGGATTGAATGTATGGCCTTCTTCAACTAACTCAACAAGATATTCAACACCATCATCAACTTCATCCCCGACCTTCCTAACTGTGCTTCAGAATTGGAGTGTTCGGTCTCAAGTGAAATAATTGACAACACAGTTGCCTGAATCACGAAATTACAAATTTATTTTAGTACTACAAAAACTACAATACTAAATTCAAACATAATCTGCACAATAGAAAACCCTTTACCCCTATCATATTATCTTGCCAGCTATGTCTATGTCACGAGCATGTGATGGACAAATACTTTGGTTCCCATTCCTCTCGTGATCGAGTTCTTCATCATCTGATACATCATTTTCAGATCCTGAGGAGCCTCCTTTCTGAACCGCTTCCGTAAGAGCTGGCACTGCTTCAATCATAACAAGTTGTAAGGCAAGAACAAATCCCTTTAGCGCTATAGTGTTTTGAGACAGAGATACTTCGTTCCTCTCTTTGATACTGCTGATAAGCTACTGAAACGAGACACGACCCCATGGATATGCCAAGAACTCATCCAAATCTTTAATTTTGTCGGCATGTTGATGTGATATCCGAGGTGTATGAGTTGTCGGGAGCACCACTGCTGCAAGAAGAGCTAGATACGCATATTTTATTCTTGTTTCTTTATCACTTACACTTCTGTTTTTCAGCATTCTTACAACTGAACTGACAGGAACTTCTACCAATGTTCCAAATAGCTCGGCCCAGTATGGTCGCTCGTTAAGTGCTCTCTTTGTCTTTCTTTTTCCTTGTGCCGGAAACTTCCCACAGTTGAATCCGGTAACCATAGCGAATTCCCTAAGTGAAAATCTAATTGGCTTCCCTGCAAACAAGAACCATGATTCATATTTCTTCTTCACCTTCAACTGCCTCGAGATTAGATATCTCCCAAATCTCCCTGAGAAACTGTGTTTATCAGCAATTTCTACAAGCTTCCCGAAAGGGGATCGACAGAGAACTTCAACTTCATCTTCCTCCAGTGCCCGAATTATATCACTTATCGCAAATGGTTTGTGGTATGGTGTGACTCTTACACCAACTGGTTCCTCGCCGAGAGCAAACATCCTCTCGGGTAGTCTCCGTGATGGCTCCACATCTGCTCGATCTCCCATTTCGATTGTCAAAATTTATGGGTGAATTTGAGGATCCTGCAACACTTTGGATAGTGAGACTCGATTTATATTGAAGATGGTATCTCAAATCCAACTCCAAAATCCGACGATTTCAAATTTCAAATCTCTTAACCTAGATCTCTTCTCTGACATTAGATACGAATGATGCGCATATCCCATGAAATCTTTCGCAATCTTCTAAAGTAGTTTACGTTTTCTTTTTTGTTCTTTCGAGAGTGAGGTATGCAATAGGGGTAAACTCGTCCACTCATCTTCAATAACAGTTACAAACAGTGAAAATGATATTTTCCTAATTTCCCTATATTTTACGTGTATGGAGTGCAATTTATGATAAATAAAACTATTAAAATTTAGTAATGATATATAGTAATTTGTTATATATTACTAATAAATTTTTTTCAACGAATAATATGGTTTATTTGCACTTTAATTATAAAAACATATGCAAAATTCAAAAAAAAACATGTATCTTTATACATAGTAACAATTAGTATTAGATTTTAAAATTACATACCTTTTTTAATTTTTTTTTGTTGTAATTAATTAGCTACTATTTTTTTATTGTTTATATATAGATATATTTAATGATATATAGATAAAATATCTTTGAATTCAAGAAATAAACGTACACAAGAAGATTTATATTCCGTGTTAAATTTAGTCGACTATAATTTTAAAAATTACATTTATTTAATATCAAAGTAAAAGAGAAAAAATATCAAAAACAAAGTAAAACAAATATATAATTGATAAAAATAATAACAACAAAATAATGAAAGTTTCCATAAGAAATAATTGAAAGTTAATGTAACTTAATTGAAAATAAATTATTTTTTTTAAAAAATCATTAGTTTTTTTTTATAACTAAAAAAAAATATATGATTTTTAAGTAATGTGATCACAAGATCCAAGATCATTGTATTGTCATAATTGTACAAATTAAAAATGAAATTTTATTATTGACGTTTCTTCTTCGATATTAGAAATATATAATAATTTATTTTATATATAATGTACTTTGTTATTCATTGTTATTACATACTAATATATTTTTCGAGTTTCTTTGGTTCCTTGTGGATATGCTATTCAATTCGGATACATAATCTGAAAATCAAATAGAGAATCATCTTTGACAGATGATACTGTGTGTTCAATTTCTATTGACATATTTTCACATATTCTTGGTTGTATAACACTACATTTGACTGTTTTATCTAATATCTTTATTTTGTTTATTGATCTTTTTTATATGTGCACTATGGTCAGTTTCTAAGAGTTTAGTTGTCCGACTTCCATCATTTGTTGATGTGTTCCAAATCCAACACATTTTTAGCTATTAGAATGATGTTGATGCGTTAGCAACATAACACATAGTAGTTTAGAGATGTTGTCATGTCAATTATATAGTTTGTGTAGTTATGTGGTGATAGATTTTTCGTGTAATTGACAATTATTTTTCTAAAACAGAATATCAGATTTTATTTGAGTTTAATGATAGATTTTTATGATTTTACCAAAAATTTAATTAAATACAAGAAGATTTAAAAAGAAAAAAAATCAAACAAGAGTAATAGATATCATGAGTCGTTTATCGGTCCAACCATGTGTTTGGGTCAGATATGAAAACATTAGATCGAACTCTTGGTTTTCTTTTACATAGTTAAACACACATATCATCATATCACAGAATCATGAATTCCAAAAATAAGAAAGCAGAAAGCCGTCAAATAAGTTAAATTATTTTATGAAAAACTATTGCTTAGACATAAGAAAACTCAATTGAACCAAGAACATGTTAATGTCATCTATGCAATTATCAAATTGGGAAAAGCTACGGGGTCAACGCATCATTTTAGTTTTAGACAAAGATGAATTTTACTTCTTAACTTTGGCTCAAAAACTACCTTCACAAAATTGAACGTCACAACTTCAAAAGGAAAAGTTTTTTTTTTATAACACTTGGAAGGAAAAGTCGTTGATACAACAAAAAGAACTATTGAAATAAAAGTACAATGGGATGTCAGTAGACACCAAATAAAAGTGGAAAAAGAATCTCACCAGAACCTCTTAAAATTGAGCCTCTAGAGTAAGAAGACGGTGTAACCATACCGGAGCACTTCGGGCGATGTATGACTGGTGACGAAAATCACGTGTGACACTCAAGGCTATAGCACCGGCCGCTTCATTACGTTCGGGGAGGGCATGATTCAAACTCCATGAATCTATTCTGGCTTAGAAGGAAAGAGATGGCATGGCGAGTGTGGTTGAGACTTTGGTGATCATCAGGCTTTAGAAAAACATCGCGGAGGCATTCAGAGGAGGTCTCGAAAATGATATTGGAGAAGTGTAAGTTGTGCATACATTCCACCGCCCAAAAGAGAGCCCAGAGGTCAGCCTCTGTTTTAGTGCGCATGAAGGAATAAGCCCGGCGACTATGCATTATTGTATTCCCCTTTCTCGATCCATC
>JABAYD010030038.1:0-18701 GCA_014822095.1 Diplotaxis tenuifolia | reverse complement strand
TAGAGTTGATTATCCTTTGTATCTTGGGTTCAAATTACCCTTCGTATGGAGTGTTATTCATAAATCAAAATTTCTCAACGCTGATTTGTATATAGGTTTAAGATCTAAAACTTTCATTGTTTAAAAAACTATAGGTCGGATTAGTGAAAACTGAATAATACAGAAGAGAGTCAACGAGAGAGCAAACCATGTGAAGCGTACCTCCCTCGTTTTGGCTACTAACCCATTCTTATTACCTACAATAATGATGTTTAGTCTTATCCATCACACTTCTTTATTAGCAACAATCATAATTTTTCATATTCGAGATTTTATTATTATCTTATTCAAAATGCATGATTCTGTTTGATGGACACTTGGATGTACTTAAAAAAAATTGATATGAATAATAGAAGTGCAACGTTATTAGCGTGCGAGTGTCATTTCGAAACCCTTATTTTGAATCTCCCAACAATTAAATATTTACAATTGTGCATATATATAAGATATATCCCCATCAATGAAAAGTACAGAGTAAAGAAAAACAAACACAAGACTTTGTGAAGGTAAGAGACTCCTTATTCTTCTACCTCTTCTCCTTCTCTCATTCTAGTTTTGAAATAAAGATGGGAAGCTTTTTTTTTTCTTATTGTCAGGATGGGTTTATCGTTGAAAACGTGGGTCGCAAGTATACTCCTCCTTACTCATCTCGTCCACGTAGCTCTCGGTTGGGGAGTCGATGGTCATTACGCTGTCTGCAAAATAGCTCAGGTGCAACTTTGTCTACCATGTTATATATATATATATATATAGATCTTAGAGAGCTTGCATCTGCATGTGTGATCTCTGATGATGCCATGTTCTGTAAATCCTTGTAGAGCTATTTTGAGGAAAAAACTTTAGTTGCAGTGAAGAAACTTCTTCCTGCATATGCAAATGGTGAACTAGCAAATGTTTGCTCATGGGCTGATGAAATCAAACGCACCCCTGAGTGGGACTGGAGTTACCGTTTGCATTTTGCTAACACACCTGATTACGAATGCAACTATGAGTATTCTCGTGTGTTTTCTTTTCTTGCAAATATTAATTCATGTTTATGTTTGACATTGGCAATAAAATGTTAATTCTTTTTGTCTTTTTATGTGAAGGGGACTGCCCTAATGATCGGTGTGTGACAGGAGCTATCTTCAATTACACAAGCCACTTAACGTTCCAGTTCTACTGTGAGTTAGACTTTTAGTGGTATAGGTTACATGGAGCATAGCGTGACTACTCTTTTTCTAATTTGTTTGCAGATAACTTGACAGAAGCTCTCTTGTTCGTATCACACTTTATGGGAGACGTCCATCAGGTTAATTAATCACATTGCAGCTGTGATTAGTGTAAAGTAGTATTAGTAACTATTCAGAGTATGGCTAGTCCCTAATGTGGATTTTGATTTCTGTTCACAGCCTTTGCATGAAGGTTTTCATGTAGATCAAGGTGGTAACAATATCAAACTCAATTGGTACGATCAAAACACTAATTTGCACCGTGTAAGTGTTTTCTTGTCGATCATCAAAATGATAACACATTAATATTTTGATCATGATCATATATAAAAAGTCACTTTGATTGTGAAGGTGTGGGATAACAAGATAATTGATTCTGCTCTAGAGAAATACTACAATTCAAGCCGTTCAGTCATGATTCATTCCCTTCTACACAAACTCAAGGTATAATCTTTATTTCCTCAGTTCAAGATCCCACCACGTTTTAAGCAGACCCAAATAATGATTGATTATTGTCTTTAACTGCTGTCTTAATAATTAATATAGTACGGCTGGTCAAATGATGTTCCGTCATGGGAGTCATGTCCACTTAACCAAATAGCCTGCCCAAATCCGTAAGCATCCCTATCTCCAAAAAGGCTATATAACAACGCAATTATAATTTTGTTATAAATCACCATTAATGTTGGTTGTGTGTTTTCTTGGTGTTGTTAGATATGCTTCTGAAAGCATTGATCTTGCCTGCAAGTATGCTTACAAGGATGCTGCCGCAGGGACCACTTTAGGAGGTATACTTACTCTCTCAGCATTTTAAATATTGCAGATGACTACTTCCTCTCCCGGCTGCCCATTGTAGAGAAGAGAATTGCACAAGGAGGGATTCGTTTGGCAGCGACTCTAAACCGAATCTTTTCTTCCAAACCGAAGTTCGCTTCCGCATGAAACTAACACTCTCATGTGATGTGTGAAGGCTATGTGATGCATTGATATTGTTCTGAATTTTAACTTTAATAATAATTAGTAACCAAAACTATCATGTAATGATAGCTAAGGTTATGTTATACGTTGCTATTGTCCTGAGTTTTAAAATATATTAAACGTTAACGAAAATATCCACATTTACATAGAACAAGAAAATGGTAAAAGCAAATGCTATTAGCATGCATCATGTAACTAGCAAATAACTGCATACTATATATACTGAAGTTGCAACCCTTGATCATAAGTTATGGTGATATATAGAGTCTGACATCGAAAAGAAGTGAA
This sequence comes from Diplotaxis tenuifolia, assembly GCA_014822095.1. Lineage (NCBI taxonomy): Eukaryota > Viridiplantae > Streptophyta > Magnoliopsida > Brassicales > Brassicaceae > Diplotaxis > Diplotaxis tenuifolia. Next base: position 16,185 of record JABAYD010030038.1, on the reverse strand, counting down.
GGAAACTGAGCCAAGGTCAACTTGCCGAATATCAAAATCAATATAGATTCGTTGGAATAATGGGCAAGTCATCTTTGGCTCAACCTCATTTTCTGTTCTTCCATGCAAGACCCTCTGATACACCGAGAGACTCTCATAATCATCATCGATTCCTATTCGATATTGCTGCCAAGAATATATTAAAAAAGCGGTTAGCTCTTTGGATTCCTATTCGATATTGCTGCTTACTTGTTTTATAAATATATAGCTCTTTGAATTCCTATTCAATCCTGATCACTTAGTTTTATATAGAGAATTAGGATAAGTCCGGTTTAATAGAATCAGATTGTTGGTTTGTATTGGTTAAACTTCCTTTTACTTAACCGTAAATATATCTATACTTGTAAACATTGTAAATGTTAATTAAGAAATCTAACAAACTTTTCATGGAAACTTCATCTTCTTCGTTTATCTGAGATCGATCTCAATCTTTCCTTCGTCATTCATCTTTGATTATCAATCTTAATATTATAAATATATAGTAAAACAAGTGAAATCTTATATGTCGGCTACGAAGCAATCCTGATTACTTGTTTTATAAATAACGTATGTTAGCTCTTTGGGCTCCTATTCGATATGGCTGCAGTATCTGTTTTTACTCGATATTTATATTAGTTTTTGATAAAAGAAAATGAGTGTGTTCAACTGTAAAATATAATTTAGTGTAAAGAAAAATTAGTAAAAATGATTGTAAACTTAAAAGGAAAAAAAAAAGTAAAGGTAGTAGATGTTAGATTTGTGAGAAAATGAGAAGTTTAGTGAAAGATTATTGCTGGAGAATGAAGAACAAAAGAGAGAATATGAGAGAATAATTTTTCTTAGATCTCAAAAATGTCATTACAATCTAATTTATTAATTAAGAGTCCTATTTTTATCTACTACTAACAAGTCATAGTGGGACCATTTAAATAATTAGTTAATATGACATATTTGATTATTTACATTAATAATAAACCAACTACAAATTTGAATTTTATATTTTACTTATAACAAAATTTGTTGATAAAGAACCCAACAAAATCTTACTAATCTTAGAAATATTTTTTTTATAAAATCACACATTAATTAATTTCGTAATTATAATATAATATTATAATAAATTATTTTTATTAAATATTTATTATAAGAACAAATATATCATGTTTTTTCAAAGTTTATAATTATATTATGTATTATATTAAAAGATAAATTTATATGAATTAAATATAAAAAAATTATAAAAAATCAGTAAATTGGCCTTTTTAAACAGTTTCTTTTACATAAATATCACTCATCTTGAAAATGTGTTAAAATTCGTAAACTATATAATATTTTTATACAAAAATAATTTTATTAACATAGATTAACTTTTATATCTATAATTACATATTATCTTTTTATTTATTTTAAAAAATTCTCAAAAATAAATGAATTTATAATATATTAGTTTAGCATTATATTTTTATGTATTGATAGACCACCTAAATATTTAGTTAATACGACATATTTTATTATTTACATTAATAATAAACCAACTATAAATTTAAATTTAATGTTTAATTTTAACAAATTCTATTGACAAAGAATCTAACAAAATCCTATAAAAATTTTAAATATTTTTTTAGAAAATTAATACATAATTAGTTTTGTAATTAAAAATATAATATTAAAAATAATGTATTATATTAACATATAGGGTCTATATGAATTAAATATGAAAACATTAAGAAAAAATCAGTAAATTAACCTTTTTAAATAGTTTCTTTTACATAAATATCACTCATCTTGAAAATGTGTTAAAATTAGTAAACTATATAATATTTTTATAAATATAATTTTATTAACATAGATTAACATTTATATCTATAACTACATATTATCTTTTTATATATATTAATTTCTAATATATTAATTTAGCATTATATTTTTATATATTGATAGACCACCTAAAGATTTAGTTAATACGACATATTTGATTATTTACATTAATAATAAACCAACTATAAATTTGAATTTAATGTTTAATTGTAACAAATTCCATTGACAAAGAATCTAACAAAATCCTATTAACTCTTTAAGTACTTTTTATAAAATTAATACATAATTAATTTCGTAATTAACAATATAATATTTAAAATTATGTATTATATTAACATATAGGGTCTATATGAATTAAATAGAATAAAGTTATATTAAAATTAAATTTATCTATCTTCATTTTAAAATATTTTCACTTAAATAAATATCACTCATCATTAACATGTGTTAAATTCGTAAACTATCTAAAAAGTAACATATCTTAAACTTTTATATCTACAAATACATTTTTTATTTATTTGAAACTTTCAGCACTATTTGTTTTTAAATAAAAATATAATAGTTTATAACTAACCTTTAGTTCATATACTATTTAATAATATGTTATTGTAAAACTATTAAATTCCAATAATTAATTTAAAATATTAATGACAAGTCAAATTTTAATTATAAATTTAATATCTCTATCAATTATAAAAAAAAATCTATTGATAAATGTATAAAAAATCTTACCGAGAATTAAAATATGGTTTATAATATTATGTATTTATGTAGTAAATAATATCAAAAATCATATAATCTTCCAACTCAAAAATAGTTGTGTTATTTTCCAAATTGTTTTTGACAAAATAAACATTTTTTGAAAATAAATATTCAAGCTTCAATGATAATATTTCAAATTTGCAAAAATAGAATCATAGATAATAAAGAATAGTTTCTTGAAATATAACACGAAAAATAAACTATGCTGTATAAATTAAAGTAATATTATATTTTGAAATATTAATTTAATTACAAAAAAAAAACTTAATATCATAATATCCAAAACATATTCTATATAAAAAAAATTACTAAAATAATATGATAGATGCTAATATGTGGATAATTCACTAAAATAATATGTCTATTTCATTTTAAACAAAAGAGTGTTACACAATATATAACACTAAAAAAACTATATATATTTAAATATTTATAATATCAAAATTGTACATTCATAAAATAAAAAAATATCCGCACGAATGTACGGGTCAAAATCTAGTTTTATTTTAAAAAGAATTATGTACATTTTTACACTAGAGGGTTGTTCAAAGATTAATTTATCAAATATCTGCAGATACAAAACTTCATGATGGGAAATACCAAATCAAATACTTGTATAAATTTAATATTGATGCAAGTTTTAGTTTAGACACAAATAAAGCAATTCTGGGATAAATGGTAAAGAACGATGATAGCTTTCCATTATTTGTTTAGGAAAAATGTCATTTAAATGGCCCAGGGCACAAGTAAAGTAAATCATTGCTTAGGGCCCAAAAGATTTTGTGGTCTATTTAAGCTAAAATTTTTATTTTTTAAAAAAATATTTATTTTTTTAATAAAAAATAGCCCATTTTAATATTTTTTAAATTTACTTTATTATTAATCAAATTATGATTAATTAAGGTGATGGTTTTTTGTTAGTTTTTAGATTTTGGTTTTTGATTTGTAGTAGATTTTAGTATTTTTAAAAAACATAAAAGGTTGTTTTAGATTTTAGTGTAGTTTTGTTCTTTTTTAATTTAAATTTAATTAAATAAAAAATATTGATAGTAAAATGTGTATTCTGAAAAAAATCAAATATAAATACTATCATCAAAACCCACATAAACGTATTTAATAAAATTATTTTACATTCTTGAATCCTACATAGATTTTATTTTTCAGAAACTTTTTTGACTATTAATAAATTTTACTATGCATTTAGTTAGCTAATGTTATTCTTAATAACATAAGAAAAGTACAATAATATTAAAATTGTGTGTTTTGCTCGCATATGCAGGTTAATAATTTTACAAATATTTATATATAGATATATTATCAATTCAAATTCTATAAGAATAAAAAAATTCATAAGTTCAAAATATTTAATAATAAATTAAACAGTTTTTTTATATATGAAAAGTTTTCTGTCATAACATAACACTTTGTATTACATAAAATAAATTTGAATCACTCATGTATATATAAAATTATATATAAAATGTATATATACAATTTTATCTTCTCAATAACTTATGATGTAAAATCATTGAATTGACAGCACAATATAAGCTATTTTTCATATAAGAATAATTATTAAATCACTGAAATTCATTTTAATTGATGGTTATTTATATTTTAACTTTTTTAATTAATCATTAAGGTTAGTAAAGATTTATAAAAAGAAATATAAATATGTTTGGATAATGTTAATTATTAAATCATTGAAATTCATTTGTAATATAAGGTTTAATATATTTTAAAAGAATTACTTAATCATTAAGGGTAATCTAGATTTTAACCATTATAACTTTTAAGATTAGAGTTTGGATGTGAAAAATTAGCGGCAGCTAATATTATAGAAGATATCAGATTGGGTGAAAATACCATATTTATTTCATTAAGTAGTATAACTTTTAATTCATATTACTCGTATTACATCATTACTTTTGTGACAACGATACACTTTTAATGACTTAAATTCAGTTCTTAAACTTGTCCTCAAGGTCTTTGACAACATTGACATCCAACTGGAACGCTTGAGCTAGAACTTCTGGATTGATTGGAGGGTTTGATCCAAACACGGTATCTGCGATTGTGATGACACCAGCATTCTGGCTACTTAGTCCTGCAAAGGCCACCGCAGGAGTTTTTCCCATGTTCACTTGAAAGTGGATCATTCCTATTGGGAACACGAACACATCTCCAGGATACAAAATTTTTGCGAATAAACGGTTATTGTCTTGATTGGAAGAAACAAAACCGACATATAATGTTCCCTCGATTAAGACTAGGATCTCAGTGGCACGTGGGTGCGTGTGAGGTGGGTTTTGGCCGTATGGCGCATAGTCTATGCGAACCAATGATATTCCCATAGTGTTAAGCCCTGGAATCTGATCAACATTCACTGTTGTCACGTTGGATTTAACTTTATTATCGGTGTTCCCGGCCATATTGAGGCCAGAGTAGAAGAAATCGTCTGCGTTTGCTTGCTTCGGATCCTTACAGAACTTACCATTCACGAAAACTAGACATGGAAACATTGAGTCAAAAAGCATATATATATATCATTGGTTTAAATCATAGTAAAGGAAAAAAATAAGTAGAAAATTAAAGTAACCGGATTAGTTTCATACCACCATTGTTGAGGTTATTAATAGCCACACAGAAGTCCTGGAGAGGACTTGGATCATAAGCACTGCCAAAGGGAATGACCAATGCCAAAGTGATAACAGCGACGATGGACTGAGGAAATTTCATTTTAAGTAGATGGTAATGCTAATGTGTTTCAAGGTTTTATGTTGTGTGTTGTTTACGAAGGATGATTGCTTACTATTTATATGGCAAGAGAGTATGTCTTGTTTGACATGGTCAAGGCAATACTATATATTTGTGTTTCGAGGTTTCAAAGTAGCAGTTCAAATGTTTACCAAGTCTATAGTTAATTATATATTATTTTCTTGCAGCTATTTTATGTAGTATTAATTAACTTAAACGATGTATATGCATGACTTTAATTAACTTAGTAGAATTAGAATAAGCATATACTCTTTAAAATTGTGAGGATGAATTGTATTTCTAGGAATAAATCATCGCAGTCAATCGCAATATTGTTCAGAACTTCTCTATCTAGGTAAAAGGTCGATGAAATATGCTACACAGATCACGAACGGAAACAACGAAGTTTTATTAAGTTATTATGTGATGTGACTATGAAGTTTCAGTTTTTTCTTAAATATTAATGTTTTATGGGTTGTTATGTTAAACCTTATTCAGAGTACTTGGGTAGTTCTTTTCTTGGTCTATGAAAAAATAGTAAAGATATTATTAGGTATTGACTATCCATAGAGATTAAATTGGTACGTCGAAAACGGGTTGGCTAAATCAATACCTAAAAAGTAGTTAGTGTCAATTGCTAATCTTCTAGTTTTAAACTACTGCAACAACAACAACAAGACAGCAAACAAGGACCAAACATTGTGTCACAAAAATCACAGTTTGATTGTTTGTTTTGTATTGACCGCGTAAAACCCCATCCACTCTTTAGAACTCTATCTATCCCCCCTCCCACCCCACATGATCCTTCTCCGCGAAAGACTTATTTACTAATAATTATGTGACTACCACATGATATTTTTCCGTGTTTTGACCTCACTCGCATGGTATTACGAATCATTTGATCATATATCACACCTCAATCCGTTATTCCAGCTCAAACACACATAACCATGTTATTCTTTTACGACAAGTGACAGAAACAAAAAAAAATTGAAAATTCTGCTAAAATAGAACAGAAAAAACAGTTCTATTGTCTCTTTGTCATAAAGCCCACATTAAAATATCCTTTAGGATAATATTTTTGATTAATCCAATTAACCCCTCCAAACTAAATCATATTACAAATACTATATCGTATAGAGTGTGAATGATGATTCTTATTAGAGAGAATATGGTACAATACATAGTACATAGAGGGTATACGACTAGGTTAATTATAATTATAATACTTTCCATATATACTTGATAAGCCCCTCAACAAGGAAGTACCACTATAACTCCAATCTTGCTCATTGCTTGGATGAATGGTTTGTCGGGACAACGGTTTTATGACGGAATCTGCGAGCTGATCTTTAGTGGAGATTAGCGAGACTCTGATGATCACTGCTTGATGAGATTCCGTATGAAGTGATAATTAATGGCTAGATGCTTCATTCTTGAGTGAAAAATAAAAATAGGGTTGTCACAAATGTACATTGCGTCCACGCTGTCGCTGTAAATTACAGGAACGTTGGTGAGGCAAATACCAAGTTCAGTTAAAAAAGAACATACCAACGTACCTCTGAAACAGTGTTTGCCACAGCCCTATATTCAGCTTCTATTGAAGATAGTGCGACCCATTATTGCCTTTTTTGTATACCAAGAGATTGGAATTGAGCCGAGATATACCGCATAAGTGTTTGTGGAGACATAATCATCACTATTTCCCGCCCAAAATTCATAATGGGAAAGACCGAAGCAAAGACTTGTGTAAGTGTAATATTAATCTATACTAAAAAAAGAAAGAGTTCTAAAAATCTATTTAAAAAAGTTGTTAAAATTTTTCATTAGATTTAATTATTTTTAGTCGTACCTTATATAGTTATAACAATACATTATACATTAACATTATACCATATTATACCTGGTTTTTATTCCTTTCGCCAGTTAACCATAAAATTAACCAAAATTTTCTATACAAATACCTTAGTCAATATACTTATTTATTAGACACACTTATTTGGTCGACTAAAACATTAGTAAGACTAATAGACTATATCATTCCTACGAGCCATCAGAGAATTCTAAACTTCTCTCATTAATCTCAAGATTAAAATGTGACCTTCTCATGTTGACCTTACATCTCAAGATTAAACTTGACCTTCTCATGTTGACGTTACATGTCAAACATTCCAATGATCACTTTTTGTGTATTAGAATGATCGTAGTCCTTGGATGTCTCATTCTATAAGCGTTTTGAATGTTTTTTTTTTTTGATAATCCAGGGGTTCCCCACTTACATGGATCATTTTCCTGGGTCCGGTCAGGCAGTGTTCCACTTCATCCGGAAAGGCTATACCTGGGCTGAGGACAAGGCCCAACACCCAGTATCGTATTTGATGACATGGATGGGTAGTTTCCCCTCACCTGGCGAACCCATGAGTATGATAGTTAGCCCCCAAGGTCTTTATCAAGTATGCTACCACATCCCGTCTAAGAGTTTTGAATGTTATAAATCATATTGGTTTCAATGAACAAATACAACAAAACAGCTCACAGAAATAGTGAATTTCGACCAAAAAAGATTTGCACAAAATCTAAAAGACACTGCAAGGAAGATGATCACGTACAAGATTTTAACAATATCTATTAATAAAAATACGTAACATAAATATAATATATTTAACTGACAAATCAAATATTACTATAAAGCATATGAAAGATTTAATCATTAAAAATATCAGATTTTTGGGTTTAATCAAATTTTAATTAATGAATTTTTGTTAAATCCAAATTTGAAATAGATTAAATAATTTATAAAATATAATAATTTCTTGCACTATTTAAATACAGATGCATTATTAGTTCTTAGCATTTGGTTCAGGTTCGTTTTTTTTCTGGTACGGTTCTTCGATTTAGGATAAATGTATACACAATACTATTTCTATGAATTAATAATCGATAAATTAATATTATCTATAAATTAATAATTTTTACCGGTCCTAATTTAAGCCAGTTCAAAATTTAATATTAATCGATAAAATAGTAAGATAATAATTTCTTAGAAAATATTATCTAAATATATGATCCTATTAAAACTATAAATTAATATTATATGTGTACATATTTTATATAAATAAGAACATATCATTATGGTGTTTATTGTATTAACATTGAAATTATCTATATATTTTCTTAAAATTTATTATATTTTGATGAGATTTAGTAATCTTATATCTAAAACACATTTAATTACATGCAATATATATTATATACACCAAGTAATATAATTAAATTAAGTATAAAGGTCAATTTTTTTAAAATAATAATGAATATCTATACACTAAAATAAAATATTTCTATATTCGAATAAATATATTTTAAAATAAAAAAATAAATAAGAAAACTTTTGTAAATAAGATCTCTATAAATTAATAAAATTTCAAAGTTCCAGAATTATTAATTTATAGTGGTTTTATTGTATATCTATACACTATTTTCTATAGAAATTCATATAAATATTTTATTAGGTTTTCGAAAATATACAAGAAAGCAATTGTGGGACAAATAGTAAGGAATGATGAAAGTATGTGGATAACATCTCTTTCATTCAAAATTAACTGCAAGATCTTCACTGATATTTCAAAAGCGATGGTAAAATAGTATATATTCTATGAGATTTAGTAATCTTAAATGCTGGCTGTTCCATGAAATCTCGAAAAATTGAAAAGTATTTACATTAAAAAATCATTTCCTAAAAATGTCTTAGTCTCTGAGAATATGTATTTATCTCTAATTGACCAACACTATGCAAAAGAATCACACTGTAAAAAGTGAAAACTTTTAACTCGATTTCTCTCCTTTACTGTATTCTTTCCATAACTTGGATATCAATTATAATTAAATGTAGAAGAAATTTAAATTTTAAAACAAATACGAGAGTACTTTCAAATTTATCTTTAAAGGATATTCATTTTCATAAATACTATAAGTTTGTGATGGAAAATTTTAAATTAAACCTTCTGAATCATTTATAAGTGTTTAAAAATAATTTTCAAAACATTTATAGAAGTTTATAAACCCAACATCAATCCTAAAATTCTAAACCTTAAACAATAATCAACCCTAAATCGGAATGTTATAATATTTTGATTGATTATATTTTTTTTAAAAAAATTTATCAACTTATGGTATTTCAAACCCTTTCTTTTAAATATATAACCTGATTTAAAAGCTGTGATTTCAAAAATAATAAATAACATGACAAGGAAAAAATAAGAATTTAACCAGCTATATCTGGTGTTCAAAAAAGAAGCAAAACCAGCTATATCATTCTGATCTTGTTGAATGTTTATCGTTTAGATTACAAAATTGTTCGGATTTTTCCAATTTTAATAGAAAATTTAATTTAACATCTTTTAATATCTGAAATTTTTAATAACTACTCCCGCTGTTTCATAAAAATGTCACTTTAGTTTTCTTATTTTGTTTCAAAATAAGTGTTATTTTGCATTTCCAATGCAAATTTTTATATTAAATACATTTATTGTCTTTCTAAATGACACTTATTTTGAAACTGGAATTTTATTCTATAACGGCAACTAAATTGAAACGGATGAAGTAGTAAATAAGGATATGTTGGTATATTTTATTAATTTTTTAATTTATGTGAAATGTGTCTAAGTGACACTTATTATGAAATAGAGAGAGTAAATAATTTGTGATTAATTAATGGTTTATAATGCCTTTTAATGTTTCTTAATACATGTGGACAATCGTAAAACATTCAAGTGAAAAAACCGAAGAAGTATTTATTCATACAAAAACAAGTCAACACCAAACAACAAAACATAGACAGCAAAAAACAAAACTCACAAGAATGACACAAAACATCAAAGAAGCATAATAATAATTAAAAACATAATAACAAAAAGTCTCAAAGATTGATTTCAACAAGAAAATTTGAAACCAGAACCATGAAACTTCTCTTCTATGGTTCTATCGATTTTCTCTGCCAAGGACTCACTCAAAGTGTCTCCCCATCCTCCAATCTCTCCTTTTCTGAAGAAAGCTTTAGTCTCCATTCCATTTGGCAGCTTCCCTTCTCTATTAACTTCCAAACTACTTAAACTCTCAAAGCTACACAACTTCACAATCCCTCTCAGCTCTTCTTCTCCAATAAAGCCACATCCCAAGAACTCAGCTATTTTCTTGATCGTATCTTCGGTCTGCTGCTTCAGCTCCTCATAAGTAACAAACAAGACCTTGTTCGGGTTCTCAAGGCTGGCATAGCAATACTCCAACACATGATCCCAAAAGGGTCCACCTATAAACTTCCCTTCACAAAAACGCTTTAACCGCTTTTTCAATAGGATAATCAGCGGTTTCTTGAGGAGCAAGTTTCTTCCCAAAATGCCATAAGGACACAAACATGTCTTTAGGGTTCCTACAACAATACACAATCTTACAAGACGATCTCTTAACGGACTCGGGCAGGGAAAGATGAGGTATGTGTGTGTTCATGAGTCTTGGAGAAGGCAACTTGGAGAAATCAAAATCTGGAGACTCATAGTAAACTCCTTCCAAGAAGGGCACAAGGAGGTGCGGATTGGTAACAAGAAGAGGATGATCACCAGAAGAAACTGGAAACTTGTGTCGGTTAAGGAGTGCAAAGACAAGAGCTTTTAACCAAGTGGTACCTGATTTAGGATTGGTGACGAGGATAATGTCGGAATCTTTGGCCTCAAAGTGTTTTTGGCACTCCAAGAGTCCTTGTAAGAGAGCTTGTGTGTGCCAACGTCCTTGGAACTGATACATTTGGCTCACAAACCATCCTTTCTCGCTTGGAAGAGAAGATATCAGTTCTCTTGTTTCTTGTGTCAGATCTTCATCTCCCAAGTAATCAGGAACAGCCGAGGATGATGATGACGACATTGAGAACAATCTTGAAAAATGTTAGAGATTGTTTTCTTTCTTAAGCTCTGTTTGTATCTATGAGAGGGTAAGCTTGTCAAGAAGGTTTCAGTGGTATGTAATGATTATTCTTATTGCTCAAGTAACGCCTTACGGCAACATATATACATATCGTATTTACCCTAATCCCGTTATATGATCGGGTTACAAACATAGGCCCAATATAACTCAATATGGCCCAATACCCCCCCCTCAAGGTGGAGTGTGGAGGTTGCAAACACCCAGCTTGAATAAGAATGCTTCAAATTCACGGCGTCCGAGTGCCTTCATCATAATATCAGCTAGTTGAGACTTTGTTGAGACGTGTCTTGTCGCAACAGTACCTCGTATGATCTCGTCTCGTATGAAATGAACGTCATTGCCCACATGTTTAGTTCGAGCGTGATATACCGGATTAGTAGCCAAGTGAATAGCTGATAAACTATCTGAGTGCAAAACAATGGGTTCCGTAGATGGGATTCCCATTGCTGGCAGCAGGCCTCGAAACCAAAGAAGTTCACTAACTGTATCAGCCATCGCTCTATATTCGGCTTCAGTCGATGATCTTGAAACCACATCTTGTTTGCGTGTTTTCCAAGACACGGGAGAACCACCAAGCTGAATAAACCATCCTGTCAGCGACCTATTGGTAAGTGGGCACGCAGCCCAGTCAGAATCGCACCAACCCGTCAACTTCAAATCTGCATCCAATCGCAAGAGAATACCCTGGCCAGGGCTGTTCTTGAGGTAATGCACAGCTCGCAGTGCAGCATCCCAATGTTCTTCTTGTGGATTGTTCATGAATTGAGATAAGATGTGTATGACATACGAGAGTTCTGGTCTTGTTACCCCGAGATATATAAGCCGACCTATTAGTCTACGGTACCGAAATGGGTTGGAGATTGCATTATCTTTCGCATGAGCAAGCTTGTGATTTTGCTCGAGTGGAAATGTAACTGGTTTAATTCCAAGCAACCCAGTCTCAGTAATAATATCAACCGCATACTTCCGTTGGCACAAGTAGATGCCGATAGGACTGCGAGCAACCTCAATTCCCAGAAAATACCTTAAGATTCCTAGGTCTTTCATGTGAAATTGCTTGCTCAAATACTCTTTAAACTTCGATACAACAATAGAGCATTGTTTCCTGCCACTATGAGATCATCGACATATACCAAGACATGCAGCCGAACTCCAACATCAGTGTAAACGAAGAGAGAATAATCAGACCGATTTTGCTCAAATCCATATTCTTTTAGCGCAGTTCCAAGTTTAGCAAACCAGCATCTCGGAGCTTGTTTCAAACCGCACAACGACTTACGAAAGCGACAGACTTTTGTTTATTGTTTGTACGAAACCCTGGAGGAAACTGCATATAAACTTCTTCTTCAAGATCTCCATGCAGAAAAGCATTATGAACATCCATTTGGTGAACCTCCCAATTTAAAGATGCTGCCTGCTGAAGAAAAGTTCTAACCGTGACCATTTTTGCAACTGGAGCAAAAATCTCATTATAATCAATACCTTCTATTTGATTATTTCCAAGAACCACGAAACGAGCTTTGTATCGCTCAATCGTACCATCAGCTCGGAATTTTATTTTAAATACCCATTTACAGCCCAATGCTTTCTTCCCTGGAGGAAGTGCTTCAACTGTCCAAGTACCCTGATCCTCGAGTGAATCAATCTCGTGTGTGACTGCAAAACGCCAATTTTCATCCAATATTGCTTCTGCATAACTACGAGGTTCAACTGCAGACATGATAATACCCGAAAAAGCTTGATAAGTAGGCGAAAATTGCTCACTAGAAAGATAGTTATCCAACGGATATGGAGTAACCGATGGTGACGAGTTGTGTAGCAAAGTCGCAACATAATCTGCGAGTCGAGTAGGCGGTTTATTCTGCCTCATACCACGACCAAGTAATTCTGGTTCAGACTCCGGGTTGACTTCAGCTGGAGAAGAAACCAATAAATCTGGCGCAGAGTTTGTGTCATTCGCCGAGTCCGTCGAGGCCACTGTTGTTTCTGTAGTAACAATGGATGGCTGCAGTAAGTGATCAGGTTCTTCGTCTTGGTCAGGAGGTATGGCAGCCTCCGTAGTGACATGTATAGGCTCTGCAACTTCAATAGTCGTTTGATCTATTTCAAACAAGTCAACACTAGGTTGCTGCTCAATCTGTTCCGTAGGAGGAAAAGAGACGGGTATAGTAGGAAACCCAAATTCTGTTTCAAGAAAAACAACATCTCGTGACACTGTAACAGTACCTGTCTCGAGATTATAAACACGCCAACCCTTCTTGGCGAATGGATATCCAATGAAAAGTGCCTTGTTCCCTCGATTCTCAAATTTGTCACCACCGTGTTTTTGGTTATGGACATAACAAATACAACCAAACACCCGAAGATGGTTCAAAGGAGGTGGTCGCTTGTATATCACTTCATAAGGTGTTTTGCAGCAATGGTGTTGGTGTGGGATTGATAAGATACCCAGCGGTGAGTGCACAAAAACCCCAAAATTCAGTCGGGAGATTAGCTTGAAACCGAAGAGCACGCGCAGTGTTCAAGATATGTCTATGTTTCCGTTCAACTCTACCATTTTGCTGAGGAGTTCCCACGCAACTTGTCTCATGTAGAATACCATTTTCAGCAAAAAAAATCAGAGAGATACATAAATTCTGATCCATTATCAGACCTGATAGTTTTAACTTTGCTGGAGAATTGCCTCTCAACAAGGGCAATGAAGTTTTTGAGATGTTTTAGTGCTTCAGTTTTCGATGGTAAGAGATATATCCACACTGCTCGTGAGTAATCATCAAGTATGGTGAGAAAGTATCGAGATCCACAGATCGCAGTAGTTCTATATGGACCCCAAAGATCGCAGTGTATCAATTCAAAAGCAAAACTCGTCTTATTGATACTCAAAGGAAAAGAATCTCGTGTTTGTTTTGCACGAATTCAAATCTCACACTTCTTGGAGTCAAAGTTACTAAAATCAGAAAACTGAAACAACTTCAAAGCTTTAGAAGAGGGATGGCCAAGGTGAGTATGCCACACATCAGCTGAGAGGGAACCCGAACTCTGCATCGCTGCTGCCATGTCCATTCCTCTGAAAAAATACAATCCATTCTCCTGCTCACCCACACCAATCAGTGTCCTCGAAGTGCGATCCTGAAGAATACAAAGTCTATCAGTAATCTGAGCAACACAACCTCTGTTCCGAGTCAACTGAGACACAGAAATCAAATGGCACTGCAATCGATCAACAAAAAAACTTGTTCCAGACTTAGCGAAGGACCCAATCTCACTCGTCCTTGCTTAGTCGACGTAGTAAACCTTCCTTCCGGAAGTTTTATAAGAACCGGAGCCATATCATCAATATCAGTCAAAAACTCAAACGTTCCAGTCATATGATTAGTCGCTCCTGAATCAATAATCCAAGATTCAAGAAAATGTTTACCTGACCGGTCCTCTACAGATGATGCCTTTCTGTCGTTAAGCATCTGTACCAGTGTCTTCCATTGATCGTCGTTTAATCCAGTGAGCCCGACTCGATCAGCAGAAGTAAGAGCAGAAGATGAACCATTGGCTGTTACAACGTGGTTAGCTTGAACAGACCCACGACCAGCTCCACTTGCTCTTCCGTTTTGTGCACCAGCTTGAGAGGTCAAACTGCGACCAACACCCTGACTCCCACGGGAAGGACCCGTCCTTGTCTTTTGCCTCTCTTCATACCATTATGGGTAACCTATCAGCCTGAAACAGTTCTCAGATGTATGCCCCTTTTTACCGCAGTTTGAGCATGCTCTGTTTTCGTAGGATCCTTTGTTTTCAGTGAGAGAACGAGCAGGACGAGAGGTGGTCTGAACTGCAAAACTCGCGACATCTGTTCGCTCCTCATTAAGTTTACCCACAAGCTTTGATTCTTCATCTTGAATCAGCGTGTTGTACGCTTCTTCAAGTGTAGGCAAAGGTACGCGAGACAATAAAGCTGATTTCACTCCTCCATACAAGTTTTCGTCAAGTCCCATGAGGAATTGATGTAGTTTATCTTCCTCACGCTCCTTTCTCACCTCTTCCATGGTCTTGGCTTTTTGGTAGTCAGCCAAGCTCCTCCAAAGTTGAGAAAGTTTCCCAAAGTATGCTTCGATCGCAACTCCCTTTTGACGACAATTAGCCAGCTCTGTTTTGAGTCGCTGAACTCGTTGTCCATTCTTTACACCAAACCGCTTCTGAATGTGTGTCCAGAGTTCATGGGAGTCGTCAATGTGAGTCATCGAAGCTGCAATGTTGTCGTCTATCGTCAACTTCATCCAAGAGACCACAAGGGCATTATTAGCAATCCAATCCTCATAGTCTTCTGATTCTTCACCGGGTTGCAGAATGGTTCCATCCGCAAAACCAAACTTCTTTCTCGCCTTCAAAGCCAATCGCAGGTTGGTGGACCATTCGTCGTAGTTAGGTCCTTTGAATGGTGGCTTGGAGATGAGAGTTCCTGGGTTATTGCCAGCAGTAAGATCATATGGCGAAATTGTTCGTCTTTTAGCCGGCATCACAGAGGTAGTTAGAGACGAGCTTGTCATTATCTCAAAGCAGAAACGTCAAAGAACACAACTCACAGCCGATCGAGTAGTTCCAGAATCGATGAGTCAAATATTGTAGTAGTTTAGATTTAAAACTCTGATACCATGTCAAGAAGGTTTCAGTGATATGTAATGATACTTCTTATTGCTCAAGTAACGCCTTACGGCAACATATATACATATCGTATTTACCCTAATCCCGTTATATGATCGGGTTACAAACATAGGCCCAAAATAACTCAATATGGCCCAATAAAGCTTGTGTGCTTTTATATTAAGAACTAGGGCCCGGCGCGAAGCGCGGCGACTGGATTCG
>JABAYD010030034.1:0-16248 GCA_014822095.1 Diplotaxis tenuifolia | reverse complement strand
AGGGCTCATGGTCAAGGAGACGACGCATGAAGGAAGCCAGGTCCTCAATAGAAGTGGGTCGAAAGGTAGTTCGACAGGTGCGTCAGATCGTGATGCAGTACTTGTTATTCCGCTGCAGCAGGGGTTGTGTCATGATTATACATGAAGAAGCAGACGGGTGGGATTTCTGTAGGGATATCTAACATTTTATTATTTTTTTCTCATTTAATTTCTGTAGGGATATCTTTCCTTTTTTTATTTTTTCTCATTTAATTTCTACAGCTATATTAGATACAACTAAATCAAAAATTTCTACAGACTAAATTCTACCGTAAAATTTCTACAGTTACAGTCTAACCAATCATCCCCAATGTGTTTTAATACAAAACGTTTGATAACATTATCTTCATGAACATCTGCGTAATGTAGCTACGCCATGTGAATATGCGCCACTTCTATAGTTTGTATCAACATTATTGTAGTTTGGTTCTTCTCTTTCTCTCTATGAAAATCTGATAAACCCAATGTGTGACGTTGGGTTTATAATGTTATAATGATCTCTATATTTGAATATATTTGAATATGCATACATAACTCATGTTATAGTTAGTTTTTTTTCTTGCGCTTTAGAGAAAAACTCCAAACGATTTGATACATTTCGTAGTTGTGTGTCGTAATGTAAACGATACCATGTTGTAGGGCCTTGGCATTGTGGACACATATTGTGGACCGTAAATTCAAATAGATATAAGTAAGTTGAGGTTATAAAATAGAAATAATAAGTTTTGAAAATGTCATGAAAAAGGGATAAAAGTAAGAAAATAGATATAATAAGTTTTGAAAATGACATGAAAAGAGATATAGTTCTTGATTGTGGATACACGGTTTAGATAAATAGAGATATAGTTAATGGAGTTTACAGTATGACAAGCCACAAGCTGAATAAGGTAGTGATTTGGAAGACTTGTTTGGAGCTGTTCTAAAACGACAACAGTGGCCTGCTTAGGTTCCATGGACAAGAAATCATCACAAGTATGGCAGGTATCAAGGAATGGAAGCTTAAAGTGATGAAAAAGGAAGCTAATAGAGGAGCGGCTTTCATCGCAGAAAGTGTTAACACATTTAATTTGACGCAGTCGTATGTTGCGACGGGACACCCAGAGTGGTTGTTTAAATTCTTTGTGAATGAAAG
Source organism: Diplotaxis tenuifolia (assembly GCA_014822095.1). Classification (NCBI taxonomy): domain Eukaryota; kingdom Viridiplantae; phylum Streptophyta; class Magnoliopsida; order Brassicales; family Brassicaceae; genus Diplotaxis; species Diplotaxis tenuifolia. The sequence goes on along the minus strand of JABAYD010030034.1, from coordinate 15,077 downwards.
CCGGTTCCTCTAACTAGTTCATCCTTTCAAATAGGGTGTAGAGAAGGTTTGTGTGGTGGTGAACTTGTTTTGAGTGTGCTCTAAGCAATCGCAGGGGTCTGTCCAGTTTGGTTGGTTGTAGTAAGGCAATGGTTTCTTTGTATGTTGTAAGACTCTTTCGATATTTTCAATTAAATTATTAGATACCAATGGTACAGAATCAAACATCCACGGGTTTGATTGAGAAAAACACTTAGACATCTAACAATAAATGTGAAAACATATACTATAATCACAATCTAGTTTTAATGTCCAATGGCATCCCCTATATATTAATTGAGAAACATTTGAAAAGATATAATCTTAAATTTGTATTAATTAAAATCTAACCAAATCCTACGTGGCACTTCTCTATGCATTCTATTTCAAAATTAAAAGATTTTAAAGTTTCTAACATAAAGTACTAGGGTTGGTCCGCCCTACGGGTGGCAGTTATAATAAAAATTATTTTATATAAATTTATTTTAATTTTATGAAAAAATTTAAAAAATCATTGTTGATTGAAAACTGTTTTATATATAAATAAACAATGAGTAAATTTTTGAGATCAAATTGGTATTTTTAATAAATATTTCTGGTTCCGATTAAGTGACAATAATCTTCGTTATTTTCTATTTTTTGAGAATACAAAATTATCAAAATTAATTTAAAAAATGTAATATATATATATATATACATATATACATATATATATATATATGTATATATATATGTATATATATATATATCTTCTAATTGTGTTATTTCACTTTGACATAATATAGGAAAAATTTAAAGTGATCTAAAAGAGGTGAGAATATATGCATAGGTTTTAGTGTCACTCCGCGCTACGTGCAGAATATTTTATTCATTTTTTGTATTTTATTTGTTAATATATCATTGTTAATGTGTAGATGTAAATCTCAATGCAGCTGAATTTGTAGTTGGTTTGTGGGTGCGAAGTTTAAGGCTATGGTTGGACTTGAGAGAATAAAGATTATGTTATTTGCATCGTCTTTTAGTGTTGGTGTTGGTATATGAGTTGAGTGAGTGTATTGGTAGAACTGTGGAACTAACTGTGAAGCCAATTAATAATGTAATATATAAGTGGAGGACGTAACTGTTGTGGCTTAGGAGGTAAAATTTGAAGCTCTTTCCTTGAATCTTTGGGTCCTGAGCATTTGTTATTATAATAACACATTGTTAGTGTTAACCGAAACCATCCAAAAACACTCGACTTTATAAGGGCTACATATAATGAACAATAAAGTTATATAGATTGTTCAGGCCTCTCAGGGTTATAAATTTCAAGGCTTCGCCAAGACTGCATTATTATAGAATATGACAGGATGAAACACCTAACATACCACCATATAGTAAAAGGATTCAAGGGTGAAGAAATCTCAGAAGAGAACACTCGTGATCCAAGAAACACACACATGAAAACTGTTTGGTTTTTTGGCAGTATCTGCTTAAAGTTCTCTATAGGCTTTAGTATATAGATGATGAGATGTTCCAACTCCAAGCATAGTGACACCGTCATGTAACGAAATAAAGACTCGTGATAGGTCTTGCTGCTCTGTGGAATAGTCAGATCGACTTGTTCATTCAACAAAGAGATTCAAAGCAATGATCTTTCAAAAGAACCAGTATGCTTTGATGTGAATACTATCTTATAGAAGCCTCAAGGTCATCTTTGATCGCTCCAAAAAATCCGTCGTCTCCGTAAGGCCCAGACAAAACAATAAGAAGAATGCTTGTTTATTTTGATCCAAAAAAAAAAGAATGTTTGTTTGTTTTATGCATCCCCAATTTTTTTTTTTTCGAAATTCTACTCAAAAACCACCTAATACCAAACTGGAAATACAATAACATCAGATATCTAATACTATACTTTGGATTTTCTGGTTTAGTTAGCAAAAATGTAATGCGAATGTGGGTTTTTAAAAGGGTCATAATAGTTTATATAAGTCTGTAAATCTGGCCCATATATAATTTATATAACTCTTCACCCAGCTTATTAAGTTTAGGTTATATTTTAGCAAACTCAATTTCACGCCAGCAGTCACCACCACCTCTGTCTACAGGTTCGTTCATTGCTCCGTCGTCCGGTTGATGTATTCTCTTTTCATCGCTTATTTCGATATTGGATCTTTCTAATTTTTTCGTGTTCCAAACATGTTCGTTGAACATCAATCGACATAGAGGCGGTGAAGTCATCACATAGATGAGGAAGGAGCGTATCGGTAAGGATAAATTGAGCAATGTGTTTAAGTCGTGAAAAAGAGAATCACGATGGAGCATGAGCTCCACTCTCGCCGCATCGGAACCTAAAGCTCTTCACTCCTCTGACTACGCTCATTACCTTTAGACAGATCCCAACACGTCACTCCTCCCCCGCTTACTCCCATCTCGGTAATGTTGCCACCACCATGCCACCAGAGTTCAATTCTTACGTCACTCTTACCCTTGCTGGGAAGAGTGAGTTATTTTTCATTCTTATCACTGGAAGTTTAGATATAGTGATGATTAAGAGGTTTGAATTGGTGATTTTGAGGGAATGAAACGTACTTATATATAGTATAAGATTCCACAGAACTAATGGAGGATGCGTTGAATTACAAATCGTGCGTGGAGTGGGGGAAGTTCTTAATGAGCACATTAAAGTGCCTTTTTCAATCCATTCATCTTCCGCAGCCAAGAGAAAAGACAACATTACATGTAAAGATAGACTAATATGCAGTTGAGGCCCAAAACAAAAGATTCGTTGATGCAAGTTTGAAGCCCATAAAAAACAAACTAACTAAAGCCATGTGTCACACTCTGATTGGACGATTTGATGACGTGGCTTCACCAGGAGGGGGACAAGTCTTCTTTATATATATAGATAGTCTAAAAATTATACTTTCTAGCAATATAATATTTCATAGGTTATAATTAGTCGCATATATCAAATTTATTGTTTCGCTGACTTTCCTTAAATAAAACTTCCGGAATTACCTAATGTGATTAAAATATATATATGACAATTAATGATTTTAAACAATAAAGATTTGATAACAATCTATAACTTTTTATCATTTTGTTTATTTCTTTATTATTAAAATAACTTACACAATTACATTAATTATATAATAAAAATGTAGATTTTTTTTTGTGTATGTTGTATTTCAAATTTTTCAAAACGAGTATAAATTATTAAAACTGTTAAAAGTCTCACATAAGCTTTTATGATCAAGGTTTAAAGTTTTTTCTATATTGAGATACAATGATTATAAGACCATATGACGAAATAAATTATACACATATATTTCATATCGTTTAAATTAAACTAAACATCATATGAAAATACATATATTGAAAAGTTAATATTTTAATTTTGAAATATATCATTGTTTTTTTTAAATGATTATAAATTATTAAAACTACTGAACATCTCACATTAGAAAAAAATTTCTGGTGTAAAGTTTTGTTACACAAATATGCAAATAATTATATAATCATATGAGTAGAAAACTTATTTAATAAATATCCATATTAAAAATGTGCTATATATTTATGTTAATATCATTTAAATTTAATTATACATCATATACGATATATAAGATTGATTGTTTTGATTTATTTATCCTAATTGTGAATAAACAAGAGTGATCGTTAGATATATATATATATATATGCATACGCCAACTTATTATATAATAGTAACTGATTACTTAGTTATTTAATATATATATATATATACTTATTATTTTATTATTTCATAATACGCAAAAAAATATAAAATACTTATGTGCATAAAGTACATATATTAACCTAAGTATGTATCTCTTTAATTGTTTTAAATTTTAAGCATTTTCTAAATCTCAGGCCAAAACAAACAAACGAAATGAAAATAAAATTCAAAATCAATATTTATTTCGAGTAATAACAAAAAAACACAAAAAATATTGAAGATAGATATGATTGACACGGGAAAGTAAACTTCTCATAACCATAATTAATTTTACAATTGTTAAATCATGATATAAAACTGAGTTAATTTTTAATTTTTTTAATTTTTAAAATTTAAAAACATTATGGTTATGTTAAATCATGCCATAATTAATTTTTAAATTGTTAAATTTAGTTGAAAAACTTAAAATATTTTTTTTTTAAAAATATAGTTTATAAAAATTAAAATTTAACTTATTTTTTATAAAATTATTTTTTTATTTTTTAAATAAATTTTTCTGATATTATTTAACAAATAAATCAATTATATTAAATTAGTTTTGCAACTTTATATATTATAAGTACAATTATTCTACCAACTACTTCTTAAAAAAACATTAGGTAACTTGCTCTACCAATCAAGCCCTATGACATTCCGTTTATTTTCCATCACTCGAACACTGAAAAGTGAAAAGACATATGAAATCGAGCCCATTAAATTCTAAGCTTTCATCTACAGTTCTAATTACAATTGTTTCTGAGCTTACGTATAGATAATTATATAAAAATTCCAAAATTCAAAAACAGCCATATGTAAACTACGCAAGGCGCAGGTCCGATCCTAGTTACATATGATTTATCTAGGCAAGGAAGGTCTTTTTAAAAAAAAAGATGTGAGGATAGCTCTCATGCCACATAAGTAATGGCAATGTGTTAATCACACAACTGAGTAAGATTAATTAATAAAAGTGTTCCTTACATAATAAAAAACTAAATGATAATCCGCGTGCATGCACGGAGTGAGCTTTTTATACTAATGTTTGTTCATTAAATAGTTTTAACATTTTGCAACACTGCAATATTTATTGTTTGTAAAATGATGAATGTTAATGTTTGTATCTTAAATTATCATAGGTATGGACGTTTGGAACTTCGTGGGTATTATCATAGGCATGGACGTTTAGGACTTCATCGATTTTGGTATTATGCTTGTAAGTCTCATTCGGATGTTAGAAATTAATGGGTTAGATTCGGTTTGGTTCCTTCTCAATTTAGTTTGGATTAAATTGTAACTAGTATCTTAAATCATCCCAATTTTTTTTTTAATTTCAAAAGTTGACAAAAAAATTCAGAATATTTAAATTATTCATAAATCTAATTGAAAATTAGTTAAACTATCTAAACTAACTAAAAGGTATTAAAAAACAAATTACAAAAATATTTCGAATACTATAAATATATAAATTACCTTAACATATATAAAAAAAATTAACATATTCTACATATCATAGTTCAAATTTTGGTTCAGTTCAGATTATAACCAAAAGTCAAAGTACTAAGTTCATAAGTCCAGCACGAATATTTTTGTATAACGACTTGGATCCAAATTTGTTTTTTTTTTCCGGTTCAGATTTAGGTATGTACTTTGGTTTAAGGTAATAAAAATTATTTTTAAGAATTCATATGCACATCAAAATATTAAGTTTTGCGATAAAATGACAAAAAAGGGATTAGGTTTTCTGCTCTCAATTGTTTTTACTATTAACTCTCCATAAGTGATTTAATTTTCTACCTTGTATGAATATCTACTAATGAGACTTCTCATTCATACTATTTATAATCATTTGTATCTTGCTTGGAAAAAAACAATGTATAGCTCATTTTGATTATTTTTATGACTTCGTATGCACAAATGAAATTAAGTTTTGCGATAAAATGACAAAAGGGGATTAGGTTTGCTACTCTTGATTTGTTTATTATTAACTCTCCATAAGTGATTTAATTTTCTACCTTGTATATTTATATCTTAACCTAGTCAAGCTAAAATATTAAGATTTTAAACACTTTTCACTGAAAATTTTAAACTAACATATTTATATATTTTATATAGTATATAATTTTATTTAAATGATATTAATATATATATATATATAACATGAATATATACAAATGAGATTTCATATTCGTACGATTTATGAAAATTTGTATCTTGCTTAGAAAAAATAAAACTAAACCATTGTTCACAAAATTTTTAATTTTTTACTATTTTTAGTAATTTAATAAAATTCAAAATATAAGAAATAAGAAAGAAAAAAATATTTTTTTATTATATATTTAATGTGATTGTTTAATTTATTTCAATAATGTAAAATTAAACAAAAAAAAAAAAATAGGTATTAATCATTATCATTAGTTATATATATATATAACATGAATATCTACAAATGAGATTTCATATTCGTACGATTTATGAAAATTTGTATCTTGCTTAGAAAAAATAAAAGTAAACCATTGTTCACAAAATTTTCAATTTTTTACTATTTTTAGTAATTTAATGTCATTTAATAAAATTCAAAATATAAGAAATAAGAAAGAAAAAAATAATTGTTTTATTATATATTTAATGTGATTGTTTAATTTATTTCAATAATGTAAAATTAAACAAAAAAAGAGAGAGGAAACAAAATATGTATTATTCATAATCATTAGTTATATATATATATATATATATATATATATATTAATCATATTAGGTAATTCCGTGGCTTTTATTTAAGGAAATAAAAAATATATTTTATACACTACTAATTATTTTAATAGTTAATTTAATAAAAAGTATAGTATATATTTATATGGACCAACTAATTTTTCTAAGGATTTTCATAATTGTTCTGATAATGATACGTGGCTACAAAAACATGTTGTAATGCTCCAGGATTAATATATAGGGGATACGATAAAGGTGATGTTTCATGTGAACCATTACAATTGTTTGTAGAAAAATAAAATATTGCAACTACTGATGATTGCAACTTTTGGTAATAACTGTATTAATGATTACAGACTTTGATGATTAACCATTAAAACTTGATACAAAATTGGAAATCACTCCACAATCCTATTCTCAAAAGGTGGGATCAAGAGTGATCCAAATAAGCTATGTGTAAGATGGGAGATGTGGTGCAGCTTTTGATTGACTTGCTCAATCCTTGGGTGTGACTGACTCTCTCAATCCTTGGTGATCCTAACTCTTTTTAATACATAAAAAAATCCTGAACCTTGGGTCATTAGGGGCAGAAGCAACTCTCTCAATACGTCCTGGTTGGCGCGTTGGTATGTTGAGTGGAGTGTTGGATCGATCTCTGGTTCAGCTGCTGATTTGATGGCGAAATAAAACCCTCCCCCTTAACAAAGTCTTGACCTCGAAACTGTATAATCTTCACCAAGATAAAGGAAGTCAGGTTTCATCCTCTTTTGAGAGTGTAGAACCTTACCTTGGTATGATTTCGGTTTGTTTATGCATGGTGCATCTGGTGGTTCTTCTTTGAGAAGATATGAAAGGATCACGCCTTTTATATGGACATGGCTAGTGCATCTCTTCTGGGGTGGATGGTTCTTCAAAGTTTTGGTGGCCGCATTTCTTGTCTTTCTTGGAATTGATTCTTCTGGCAACAAAATATTATCCTGTGAGAGTTCTGAAGCTTTCTTCATTGCAACCTTAAATAATCTCAACCTTCTGGACATGAAGCAAGTGAATTACATCTGATAGTGGAGTTATATAAACAGTAGGTATTAAGGTCGGACTTACCTTGAAAGCATCAGAAACTTGAAGACTTAGTTTCCTTGTTGGATGATAAAAGATTGTAAGCAATTGTATTTATATTCCGCCCAACCTCCCTCTCTTGTATTCAAATAACGAAATACAAGCCAATGAACAAGTAACTTCTCAAGATGTCTCACACGTCGAGAGCCAAGATCAAGACCTCTAGTCTATAGATCACTTTACTCTCACTTCTATTTATATCTAACAAGACTCCTCAAAGATGTAACAAACTCGTAACGACTTTTAATCCACGTCATCCTCCTTCTCCACTCCGTGTACTGTCTTCTTCCTCTTCCGATAATAAACTCTCCAAGGCTTATCATTACCCCCCCCCAATCAAACTGAGCTTGTCCTCAAGCTCAAAAGCCGGAAAGTCTCGCTTCAAATCTCGTACACGCATCCATGATGTCTCGTGAATTGGCAATCCCTTCCATTGCACCGAAACTTCCAAATGTCCCTCGTCATCATAACGGTAACTGGCCAAAGCCTCAGGTTGTAAGATAAACTCCGCGCTCTCCGTGAGAGTTGAAGGAAGCTCTGTAACAATGTGATTCCTCCCCAACACCGGTTTTAGTTGGGAGACATGAAAAACAGGGTGGATTTTACAATCTTGCGGAAGCTGTAAGCGATACGCAACTGGACCAACACATTCTAACACCGTAAAAGGACCATAGAACTTGGCCGCTAGTTTGCGACAGAAGGTCTTGGCCAACGATGTCTGTCTAAACGGCCTGAGCTTTAAGAAAACCGAAGATCCCACCTCAAATTGAAGATCACGTCTGTGTTTATCCGCACTATCTTTCATAGCATCCTGTGCTTTGATCAGAAATTCCTTCGCTTGTTTCAACATTGCATCCCGATCCTTCAACATCCCTTCCAATTCCACATTAGTTTTAGAGCCATCCTCATACTGAAGCAAAGATGGTGGTTCCCTGCCATACACCAATTTGAACGGAGACGTGTGTGTAGAAGTATGATACGACGTGTTATACCAGTACTCACACCAAGAGAGAAACTTGACCCACTGCTTTGGGTTAGCAGAGGTGAAGCATCTCAAATAGGCCTCCAAGCAACGATTAACCACTTATGTCTGGCCATCACTTTGAGGATGGTAAGCTGTGCTAAACTTCAGAGATGTTCCTGCCAAGCGAAAACACTCCCTCCAAAACTTGCTGAGGAACACTCTATCACGATCTGAAATGATGGAGACCGGATAGCCATGTAACCTTACCACCTCTCTGATGAACTTCTCAGACACTGAAATAGCCGTGTAAGGATGTTTCAAAGCAATGAAATGAGCGTACTTGCTTAAGCGATCCACAACCACCATGATCACAGAAAATCCTTCTGATTTAGGTAACCCGTCAATGAAGTCCATAGAAACCTCAGAACAGATCGTAGTAGGAAGTGGGATTGGTTGCAACAGACCACCAGAGTTCAGAGTAGAGTATTTGTGGGTCTGGCAGATAGTGCACTCCGACACATATCGTTGAACATCGTCTTTTATCTTAGACCAATGGAACAACCTTTGGATTCTCTTGATTGTTTTCAACACGCCAGAATGCCCCCCCCCCCAAAAAAAAAAACTCCATCACGATATTCCTGGAGTATAACCTCAATATACTTTGATGTCTTAGGTATAACCAATCGTCCTTTGTAGAAGAGACGGCCTTTGATGATTGAATAATTCTTCTTTAGACTCCTCCCTTGGATAATGTCTTGAATCTCCTGCTGTAATCAAGTATCAGAATCAATTTCCTCCAGAAGATCTTGCATTTGCAATTTAGTTGAACTGTCAAAGCTAGCAAAAGACCTTCATTATCAAACTGTTTGTCTTGAGACATCCGTGAGAGACCATCAGCTGCCTTATTCTCTATTCCCGTCTTATAAATGATCTCAAAATCAAAGCCCAAGAGCTTAGTGAGCCATTTCTGATAATCCATGGAGATGTCTCTCTGTTCCAACAGAAATTTCAAACTCTTTTGATCCGTATAGACAAAGAAACGTCTTCCCATCAAGTAGTGTTTCCAACGACGCACTGCCAAAACAATTGCCATAAGTTCTCTTTTGTATATAGGTTTCAACTGCTCTCTGTCTGTCAAAGCTTTACTGAAATAACAGATTGGCTTGCGATTCTGCATAAGAACTGCACCCAACCCAAAACCTGACGCGTCAGTCTCTACCACAAACAACTCTTGAAAATTAGGTAGAGCCAGAACATGAGTTGTTATCATTGCCTTCTTAAGTTGATCAAAAGCCACCTGCGCTTTGCCTGACCAATCAAAGCTGTCCTTCTTCAGTAAATCAGTCAAGGGTCTTGCAACAACTCCATAACTCTTCACAAAATTTCTGTAATATCCTGTCAATCCGAGAAACCCACGCAAACTCTTAATTGTTTTCGGAGAAGGCCACAATTGCTTTGCTTCTGTCTTTGCAGGATCTGTAGCTACGCCTTCTTTAGAGATAATGTGACCTAAGTAATTGACATGAGCCTGAGCAAAGGCACACTTCTTGCGGTTGGCTAGAAGCGAATGATGTTGCAAGGTTTCTAACACAGTCTTCAGATGATCACAATGTTCTTCCACTGAATTGCTGTAAACCAATATATCATCGAAGAATACCAACACAGATTTGGGAAAAAACGGCTTGAATATTGCATTCATCAATGACTGAAATGTTGCCGGTGCATTTCTAAGGCCAAAAGGCATCACAACAAATTCGTAGTGTCCTTCGTGTGTTCTAAACGCCTTTTTTCAATGTCAGCTTCTCTCATTCTAATTTGGTGGTACCCTAAACGAAGATCCAACTTCGAAAAAACGAAAGCACCGTGTAACTCGTCCAACAGCTGGTCTATTTCCGGGATAGGGAACTTATCTGGAATGGTTATTTTGTTCAAACCCTTGTAATCAATACAAAACCTCCATCCTACATCCTTCTTCTTTACTAACAAGATAGGGCTTGCATACGGACTTTTACTTGGTCTGATCACACCAGCTTCCAACATTTGCTTTACCATATCCTTCATAACAGTCATATGCGCGTGAGGGTAGCGATAAGGACGAACTGCTACTGCTCTAGACCCGTCTATGAACCTTATACCGTGCTCAAGCCTCTCTCAGGAGGTAGATCAGTAGGCTCCTGAAACACCGATGAATACTGGTCCAACACGTGAGCAATAGTTTCCGGTATACCAATCAAACCCTGCACTTTTTCTGAACTGACCGTACCCAATTCTTGAAACTCAAATCCAGTTGTAATAGATTCTAAAGTCGAAGCCGTGGATCGAAGAGCTCTGTCTCCTATCAAAGTCACTCTGCCTTTTGAGGTTTCAAATGATAGCTCCTGATTTTCCCAGTCGACCTCACATTTACCCAAAGTACGCAGCCACTGAATACCCAACACAACGTCTACACTTCCCGGATCCAACACGATGAAATCAGTTCTGATCACCACGGATTGCATCTGAAGAGCCACTCCTCTACAAACACCAGAACCATTTACTGTAATGCCAGTACCCACCAACACTTTGAATGAAGAACTGTTGTCTTGTTGGAGATGAGCCTTCTGCATAATCTCAGGAGATAAGAAATTGTGAGTAGCCCCATTGTCAATCAAAACTACCACTTTGGTTTTGCCAATGCGACCCTGAATTTTTGTTGTCGTAGGAGAAGACCATCCCATGAAAGAATATAAGGAAAGTTCCATCACTTCTGTAGTTGTACCCTGCAACTCATCACACGAATCATGAAACTCATCTTCCACTAACTCCACTTCACATCCTTGCGCTACAACCATCACCTGGAGATTTATTCTTGCAGTTATAGTTATGACCCCTAGTCCATTTTTCATCGCAAGAGAAACATATCACATTCTTTTTCTCGTGCTCATACTCTGCATCTGAAAGTTTCACCCGGCCCTGAGACTGCTTCTGAGGAACATTTTGAGATGACTGCTTAACACTCGCCTCCGTTTGTTTACTCTTGTTACTCCAAGATTGAGTTGATGGATTCGCCAAAGTCTTGAAGTTAGAACTATGAGCATGTTTGCTTGGCCTAGCTTCGTGAGACTTCACCGCAGAGAAAAGACGACAAAACTCGCTATCTTCCATCTTAATCACCGCTTGACTGTGATCAGATAAAGTCCTTGGTTCTTTCATAATTATAACTTCCTTCATTCTCTCTTTAATCCGTTGAAGAAAATATCAATCTTGTGAGCCTCATCCAACTTGACCTGAGAAACCAAATCTTGAAACTCCCTCACATATTCAGTGATTGTCCCAGATTGTTGGATACTAAACAGACGTTTTCCCGGAGTCTTCTCAAAGGATTCTGCAAATCTTGCTAGCAGACATTGCTTGAAATCAAACCAATCGGTGAAATCCCCATACTCAATCTCGTAGTTAAACCAGCATAACGCGTCCTCTTCTAAACTCAAAGAAGCCAGCTCTAATTGATATTCAGGTGACGATTTCATCACACGAAAATATCTTTCCGCTTGAGCAATCCAACCAAACGAATTCACACCAGAAAAAATTGGCATCTCAACCTTCTTATACAATCCTTTCCGATCCTCATGTCTATGATCTAAAGACCGATAACCTAGCTTAGATTCTTTCCGGTAGTGTTCGAAGTGACGAGGAGATATCTGATTCTGATCGCGCGGACTTGGTTGATTTAGATTTGCTCCGCTTGTTTCAGGTTGAGTCGATCGCGGAATCTGTTGCTGAAGCGACGTAAGAACAGATTGAAGAGTCGATTCTAAACTCGTAAACCTCGCATCCATCTTCGATTTCATGGATCTGCTGTTAATCTCTGTTATCGCAACGAAACTGGTGAGACGTTTGTCGAGATTATCAAATCGCCGCCGTAATTCCTCAACGTTGCCATCTAACGCTCCGATCCGTTGATTCGCCTCTTCTAACGACGTCGATCTCGTCATCGTCTACGTTATCGCGAGATCCGAAAACTCTCACCGCACCAATTGATAAGAGATTGTAAGCAATTGTATTTATATTCCGCCCAACCTCGCTCTCTTGTATTCAAATAACGAAATACAAGCCAATGAACAAGTAACTTCTCAAGACGTCTCACACGTCGAGAGCCAAGATCAAGACCTCTAGTCTATAGATCACTTTACAATGTACTCAAAAGCTACTTCTCTCTTTACACTCACTTCTATTTATATCTAACAAGACTCCTCAAAGATGTAACAAACTCGTAACGACTTTTAATCCACGTCATCCTCCTTCTCCACTCCGTATACTGTCTTCTTCCTCTTCCGATAATAAACTCTCCAAGGCTTATCATTGGACAAGTCTGGTATATCTGTTCTTCTTGCGACTTTTGACTTGGGTTAGTATGCTCTTCTTCTTGTGTAATTCCTGGATCAAAATTTGTTGGCAAAGACAAGTGCATTATACTTGAACTTGAATCATTGCAAACATAATACTTGAAACTATGACTGACTAAAAGATCATTCTAATAATGAATAAGTTTATAGCTCTTACTAACTGTAGCACCACGTTTGAGGCATTACTCTCGCTGATACTTGGTATTCCCTGCATCTATATTCTTTGAAAAGACAAGTGTGTGAGACTAGAATTGGAAATTGATGGATCGGTCATAACTAGATTATTACTAGATGTAATATCTAGTAATTTCCTAGATGGACAAACCATTTTGACAGTTTATAAAAAATCAGTCAACTCAATTTTTCAATCTCTCCCATGTTGTCTGTTTTTTTTTAGAATACTCCATCTTTAGCGTCCTTTCTTTCCCTTTAAAATGCCTTTTGGATCATTTCAATTTTAGAATTAATCTCTCCCGTGTTGTCTGATTTTCAGATTTTAGACTCTGACTCCAATGTATGTTAAAAAAAAAACTCTGACTCCAATTCCCTTATTTGAGAAAATTTCCTACATGTCTAGAATGCTCCTCTCAAAAATATTTCTTATTTAGGATTTGTTTTGTCGTTCTTTTGACATCTGTACCATAACTGGTCTAATCTGAAACTTCAGTGAGATATACTCGGAGGAAGTTGAATAAGCTGAAACCTCAATCCAACGGCTGAATTGTAAGAGAATAACATAATGAAGTGCGTCACCAAATTTCAGCTTAATCGGACTACTTCTTGATCCTCATACATTGCCTTAAAGAACCCATCGTAGAACAGACTGATGCAACAGTCCTTGTGATCTGTATCAGATGCAAAACTCACAACTTTGAACTATAAAGTTATAATTTATCTTTCTTGTGCAATCAATAACTCTATTCCAGCACCGACAAACAATTATCATAACATATCATGTTGAAAAGCAGAACATTTCACAATGTATACACATAAATTGTTGAAGAGACAATCTTGTTCTGCCATAAACAAAAATCATGAACCAGATTTTGCAGATATTCAGATTGCTTCTGCTGGTTCCAAATTCTGAAATTCCTCTCTTGTTTTGCACTTTCATGTTTCATATCTTAGTCTTAAGAAAAATTAACTAGTAAATAAGTTCCACACCATACAAGCCTTCAACAACGTTATCACCAACTTCCATAGGAAAACATCATGAATCTTGAGATTTCACAAGCATGTACACTGCCATTTAGAACAGTAAAGGACTTCGATAGTCGACTCTTTGATCAACTCAATTTCATTGACTCAAATTTTGACTTCAATTTTTCAGCAGTAAATTAAAGCAGAGTTTTCATACAACAAGTACCGAACTCTGATATACATATTCTGTAGTTGCAGCAGAATCTTAACACCTTCCCTGTCTTCGGGTCAATAGAACTCCAACAATCCTCATCAAACCCACTGATAAAAGATTGCATACGGATCTTCTAATATCCATAATTGGATGAATCAAGACGTGGGGGCTTTGTCATAGACGTTCCATCTTGATATGCCGCCATCACAAAAACTTCGTCCTTCTTCCTGAACCAGTTTCTGTCCTCACCCTTCAAGATCTCACCAGTAACTTAGGTGACCCGCTCTGATACCAATTGTTGATGTAGTGAGAGTAGAGCAAATAAAGTGCAGAAAGTAAAAGACACAGTTTTCTCTTTTCGAATTCACTAGAACAAGAAACTCTTACACCAATTTTTTTTCTATTACAAGAATACTTTAGGATTCGCCCAATGCTAATCTAAAACTCACCTTAAAGTCTAGACTTTTGTTTTTCAGGATCTTCCAAATCCCGAGCTAAACTCCCCTTGAGTCTATGCTTCAATCTTCCACCTCTGTGGAAGTACTTCACAAAGTACGTCAGCAACTAACGCACACCAATGACAACAAAGGCTTGATCACACAAGCAACGCCAAAAATGATCTCTTGACTTTTTGCTTTTTAGCAGATAAAATTTTCTTCCTAGAGGCACGTCCTCCTTGTATAAATAAATAAAATTTGCTCCTCAAGTTCTTCCAAAGACAACTTAAACAACTTTCTCTTTTCTCTTAAAGAATAATTGTCTTGCCTTTTGTTCTCCAAGTATTATCATTTACACTTAATGTAAATATTCCAGTAAATA